>CM021105.1:616168452-616199425 GCA_007115665.2 Sequoiadendron giganteum | reverse complement strand
TTAAGGGATTAGGGTTTAAGGGTTGAGGGTTTAGAGTTGAGGTTTGACGAATTAAGAGGGTATAGGTGTTGAGGGATTAGGGTTTAAGGGTTGAGGATTGAGGGTTAAGGGATTAAGAGGGTATAGGGGTTGAGGGATTAAGAGGGTATAGGAGTTGAGGGAATAGGGTTTAAGGATCGAGGGATTAGGGTTTAAGGGTTCAGGTTTAGGATTCAGGCATTAGGAGGGTATAGGGGTTGAGGGATTAGGGTTTAAGGGTTGAGGGTTGAGGGTTGAGGGTTGAGAGTTGAGGGTTGACGGATTAAGAGGGTATAGGGTTTGAGGGATTAGGTTTTAAGGGTTGTGGGTTGAGGGATGAGGGATTAAGAGGGTATAGGGATTTAGGGATTAGGGTTTAAAGGTTGAGGATTGAGGGTTGAGCGATTATGAGGGTATAGTGGTTGAGGGATTAGAGTTTAAGGGTAGAGGGTTGACAGATTAGGGTCTAAGGATTGAGGGTTGAGGGTTGACGGATTAAGAGGGTATAGGGCTTGGGGGATTAGGGTTTAAGGGTTGACGGTTGAGAGTTGAGGGTTGACGGATTAAGAGGGTATAGGGGTTGAGGGATTAGGGTTTAAGGGTGGAGGGTTGAGGGATGAGGGATGAAGAGGGTATAGGGATTCAGGGATTAGGGTTTGAAGGTTGAGGGATTAGGGTTTGATGGCTTAAGGATTAAGAGGGTATTGGGGTTGAGGGATTAGGGTTTAAGGATTGACGATTGAGGGTTGAGGGTTGAGGGATTATGAGGGTATAGGGGTTGAGGGATTAGAATTTAAGGGTTGAGGGATTAGGGTTTAAGGGTTGAGGGATTAAGAGGGTGTAGGGGTGTAGGGATTAGGGTTTAAGGGTTAAGTGTTGAGGGATTGATAGGGTATATGGGTTGAGGGATTAGGGTTGTAGGGTTGAGAATTGAGGTTTGAGGGATTAAGAGGTTATAGGGGTTGAGGTATTAGGGTTTAAGGGTTGAGGGTTGAGGGATTAGGGTTTAAGGGTTGAAGGTAGAGTGTTGATGGATTAAGAGGGTATAGGGGTTGAGGGATTAGGGTTTAAGGGTTCAGGGTTGACAAATTAAGAGGGTATAAGGGTTGAGGGATTAGGGTTTAAGGGTTGAGGGTTGAGGGATGAGGGATTAGGAGGGTATAGGTATTGAGGGATTAGGGTTTAAGGGTTGAGGATTGAGGGTTGAGGGGTTAAGAGGGTATAGGGGTTGAGGGACTAGGGTTTAAGGGTTGAGGGTTGAGAGTTGAGGATTGACGGATTAAGAGGTTATAGGGGTTGAGGGATGAAGGACTAAGAGGGTATACGGATTGACGTATAAGGGTTTAAGGGTTGAGGATTGAGGGTTGAGGGATTAAGAGGGTATAGGTGTTGAGGGATTAAGGTTTAAGGGTTGAGGGATTAGGGTTTAAGGGTTGAGGGTAGGGTAAAGGAGTTGAAGGATTAGGGTTTAAGGATTGAGGGATTATGGTCTAAGGGTTGAGGATTGAGGGTTGACGGATTAAGAGGGTATAGGGGGGTTGAGAGATTAGGGTTTAAGGGTTGAGGGTTGAGGGATGAGGGATTAAGAGGGTTCAAGGGTTTAAGTGTTGAGAGTTGAGGGATGAGGGATGAAGAGGGTATAGGGATTGATGGATTAGGGTTTAAGTGTTGAGGGATTAGGGTTTGAGGGTTTAGAGTTTAAGAGTGTATAGGGGTTGAGGGATTAGGGTTTAAGCATTGACGGTCGAGGGTTGAGGGTTGAGAGATTATGAGGGTATAGGGGTTGAGGGATTAGTGTTTAAGGGTTGACGGATTAGGGTTTAAGGATTGAGGGATTAAGAGGGTATAGGGGTTGAGGGATTAGGGTTTAAGGGTTGAGTGATTAGGGTTTAAGGGTTGAGGGATTAAGAGGGTTTATGGATTTGGGGATTAGGGGTTAAGGGTTGAGGATTGAGGGTTGAGGGATTAGGAGGGTATAGGGGTTGAGGGATTAGTGTTTAAGGGTTGAGGGTTTAGGGTTGAGGGATTAAGAGGGTATAGGGGTTGAGGGTTTAGGGTTTAAGGGTTGAGGGATTATGGTTTAAGGGTTGAGGGATTAGGAGTGTATGGGGGTTGAGGGATTAAGAGGGTATAGGGATTGAGGGATTAGGGTTTAAGGGTTGATTGTGGGTTGAGGGATTAAGAGGGTATAGGGGTTGAGGGATTAGGGTTTAAGGGTTGGGGGTCTAGGGTTGAGGGATTAAGAGGGTATAGGGGTTGAGGAATTAGGTTTTAAGGGTTGAGGGATTAGGGTTTAGGTGTTGAGGGATTAAGAGGGTATTGGGGTTGAGGGATTAGGGTTTAAGGGTTGATGGTTGAGGGATTAAGAGGGTGAAGGGATTTAAAGGTTATAAGGGTTGAGGGATTAGGGTTTAAGGGTTGAAGGTTGAGGAATTAAGAGGTTATAGGGGTTGAGAGATTAGGGTTTAAGGTTTGAGGGTTGAGGGATTAGGGATTAAGGGTTGAAGGATGAGGATTAACGGATTAAGAGGTTATAGGGGTTGAGGGATTAGGGTTTAAGGGTTGAGGGTTGAGGGATTAGGGTTTAAGGGTTAAGGGTTCAAAGTTGAGGGTTTATGGATTAAGAGGGTATAGGGGTTGAGGGATTAGGGTTTAAAGGTTGAGGGTTGAGCGATGAGGGATTAAGAGGGTATAAGGATTGAGGGATTAGTGTTTAAGGGTTGAGGCATTAGGGTTTGAGGGTTAAGGGATTAAGAAGGTATAGGGGTTCAGGATTTGGGTTTATGCATTGATGGTTTAGGGTTGAGAGTTGAGGGATGATGAGGGTATAGGGGTTGAGGGATTAGGGTTTAAGAGTTGAGGGATTAGGGTTTAAGGGTTGAGGGATTAAGAGGGTATAGGCGTTGAGGGATTAAGGTTGAAGGGTTGAGGGATTAAGAGGGTATAGGGACTGAGGGATTAGGGTTTAAGGGTTGAGGATTGAGGGTTGAGGGATTAAGAGGGTATAGGAGCTGAGGGATTAAGATTTAAGGGTTGAGGGATGAGGGTTTAAGGGTTTAGGGATTAAGAGTGTATAGGAGTTGAGGGATTAGAGCTTAAGGATCGAGGGATTAGGGTTGAAAGGTTGAGGATTGAGGGTTGAGGGATTAAGAGGGATAGGGGTTGAGGGATTAAGAGGGTATAGGGGTTGAGGGATTAGGGTTTAAGTGTTAAGGGTTGAGGGATTATGGTTTAAGGGTTGAAGGTTGAGGGTTGACAGATTAAGAGGGTATAGGGGTTAAGGGATTAGGGTTTAAGGGTTGAGGACTGGCGGTTTAGGGATTAAGAGGGACAAGGGTTCAAGGATTAGGGTTTAAGGGTTGGGGGATTAAGAGGGTATAGGGGTTAAGGGATTAGGGTTTAAGGTTTGAGGGTTGAGGGATTAGGGTTTAAGGGTTGAAGGTTGAGGGTTGAAGGATTAAGAGCGTATAAGGGTTTAGGGATTAGGGTTTAAGGGTGAGGGATTGAGGGGTGAGGGATTAAGAGGGTATAGGGATTGAGGGATTAGGGTTTAAGGGTTGAAGTTTGAGGGTTGAGGGTTGAGGATTGAGGGTTCAGGGTTGAGGGATTAAGATGGTTGAGGGATTGAGGGATTAGGGTTTAAGGGCTGAGGATTGAGGGTTGAGGGATTATGAGGGTATAGGGTTTGAGGGATTAGGGTTTAAGGGTTGAGGGATTCGGGTTTAAGGGTTGAGGGTTGAGTGATTAAGAGGGTAGAGGGATTAGGGTTTAAGGGTTGAGGGTTGAGGGATTAGGGTTTAAGGGTTGAAGGTTGAGGGTTGAGGGATTATTTTTTAAGGGCTAAGCGTTTAGGGATTAGGGTTTAAGGGTTTAAGATTGAGGGTTGATGGATTAAGAGGGTATAGGGATTGAGGGATTAGGTTTTAAGGGTTGAGGGTTGAGGGATTAAGAGGGTGTTGGGGTTGAGGGATTAGGGTTTAAGGGTTGAAGGTTGAGGGATTAAGAGGGTATAGGGGTTTAGGGATTGGGGTTTAAGGGTTGAGAATTGAGGGTTGATGGATTAAGAGGGTATAGGGTTTGAGGGATTAGGGTTTAAGGGTTGAGGGTTGAGGGATTAGGGTTTAAGGGTTGAATGTTGAGGGTTGACGGATTAAGAGGGTATAGGGGTTTGGGGATTAGGGTTTAGGGGTTGAGGGTTGACAGATTAGGTTTTAACGGTTGAAGGTTGAGGGTTGATGGATTAAGAGGGTATAGGGGTTGACGGATTAGGGTTTAAGGGTTGATGGTTGAGAGTTGAGGGTTGATAGATTAAGAGGGTATAGGGGTTGAGGGATTAGGGTTTAAGGGTTGAGGGTTGAGGGATGAGGGATTGAGAGGGTATAGGGATTGAGTGATTAGGGTTTAATGGTTGAGGGATTAGGGTTTGAGGGTTGAGGGATTAAGAGGGTATAGGGGTTGAGGTATTACTTTTTAAGTGTTGAGGGTTGAGGGTGGATTGATTAAGAGGGTATAGGGATTGTGGGATTAGGGTATAAGGGTCAAGGATTCGGGGTTGAGGGTTGAGGGATTAGGGTTTAACGGTTGAAGGTTGAGGGTTGATGGATTAAGAGGGTATAGGGTTTGATGGATTAGGGTTTAAGGGTTGAGGGTTGAGAGTTGAGGGTTGATAGATTAAGAGGGTATAGGGGTTGAGGGATTAGGGTTTAAGGGTTGAGGTTTGAGGGATGAGGGATTCAGAGGGTATAGGGATTGAGTGATTAGGGTTTAAGGGTTAAGGGATTAGGGTTTGAGGGTTGAGGGATTAAGAGGGTATAGGGGTTGAGGGATTAGGTTTTAAGTGTTGAGCATTGAGGTTTGAGTGATTAAGAGGGTATAGGGAATGAAGGATTAGGGTTTAATGGTCAAGTATTCAGGATTGAGTGATTATGAGGGTATAGGGGTTGAGGGATTAGGGTTTAAGGGTTGAGGGTTGAGGGATTAAGAGGCTATAGGGATTGAGGGATTAAGGTTTAAGTTTTGAGAATTGAGGGTTGAGGGATTAAGAAGGTATAGGGGTAGAGGGATTAGGGTTTAAGGGTTGAGGGTTGAGGGTTGAGGATTGAGGGTTGAGGGATTAAGAGGTTATAGGGATTGAGGGATTAAGAGGGTATAGGGGTTGAGGGATTAGGGTTTAAGGATTGAGGGTTGAGGGATTAAGAGGGTATAGCGATTGAGGGATTAGGGTTTATGGGTTGAGAATTGATGGTTGGGGGATATAGAGGGTATAGGGGTTGAGGGATTAGGATTTAATGGTTGAGGGTTTAGGGTTTAGGGTCTCCCCTTCTCCCACCATCCCAATCTCTACCATTCTCCACCTCTCTCCCTCCCACTCTCTCAGAAACTCCTATACTATCAAAAATACACTAAGAAAACCTAATTTCAGATAACGCGCTCACGTTATAATGCGGGCGTGTTATAACTCAAGCACGTTTTGTAGTCCACTAAAATGGTAAAAATCAATATACCCATGATTTGAAGGCCCACAATTTGCATATTCCCCTGGTTCTGCACGTGCTCCGACAAAAAATATATTTTTGATGTTGTTGTGAAGTGTGCAAGCATCTTTTTCACTTTCCATCACATTTTCCATGATCTTTTTACCACCTTTGCATGAAATAGAAGAGTTTCGACGTTGAAAGACATATAATATCACTTGAAGTTCGAATTCCATTGAAAACTGATATATAATTGAAGTGTGGAAGGCAACAAGCTTTTGAACAAATCAAATTGTTGTGGAGTTTGAAGAAATAAGAAGCTAAGGCTACATAATTGGGTTGAACTCTTCCATTTGAAAGTCCGGTTTTTAAGGTATGTGAAGTCTTTACAAATTTTCTTTCATTCTATTATGGCCTACTTTCATTTCTATTTGAATTTATAACCTTAGGTTTTCAATGCACATTTTAAATTACCAAATTATATACACAATTATTTACACTTGCCAAATATAGAAATTTAGAACAATTCACCAAAATTCATCCTTTAAGACAACTCCAAGCCTCTCCCATTCCTCTGAAGGGTCCGAAAACCTTCCAATACCTCTGCACAAACTGATGCAGTACAAAGGAAGAAATCAACACCTTCCTTGACACACTTATTCAACTATATTTCCCTTCATAAAACATTTTATTCATGAAAAGACAATTATGTCTCAAAACAAGATAATTTCTAGGTCTTAGGACCTTAGCCGCTCAACTAGGCTTCCAATACAAAACCCCCATTTTTCAATGCAAAGAGGGAGATTTTATAGAAACTCATATACCCAGGCCTTCCTAGACTATTCCAAAGCATCAAACATCTTCAAAATACCCTACACAAGGTCAAAAGTTCATTACATAGACCAGTCCTTCAACAATTGATGGGGAGTCTTATCTTGCAAGAGCAATCTTGCTCTTCCCAAGACCTATTCTATGGTATTCCTAGGGAATTCCTCTCTACCCTACTCAGGGATCCCTCCTAAACCCCTCTTACCTCATAAGACTCTCCAGCAATTTCAAATTCTTCACCATTGCTCTCAATTCACTACTAAGCTTCCTTGGGCTCCACACTGACCCAAAGTGTCCTAACCACTCGAAGGGCTATGAAAGGGTATTCTCAGTATCCCCTTATTGATTTTTCTCCTCACTGATCCATCTCATAGGATTATTTCACCTTGTACCCATCGCTTTCTTGAAAAATGCAATTTTAGGCCTTGTAGACTTTTGCCCAATTAAGCCTCCTAGAACCCGTGATCTTGGCTTTTTTCAAAAACGGTCTTAACAACACCAAAATATTTTTATAGATTATTTCTAGTGGTAGCCTAGGATTCAAGATCTACCAATTATTTAGTCCCTTTGGCATCCGTACATAGGACTATCCTCATACCCACTATTTTCAAGGGTTTCTAGGGTTCTGGCTCCTTTTTCCAACTTTGAGGGCTTCAATGACCTCCTCAACTCTCCTCCTTGCACACACATGTCTGGAATACTTGTTCCCACACTCTCTTGCTCTTGATTGGCACAAACCATTCCATTTAGAAACTTTCTTTACTACTGTCCTCTCAAAGCCACTAGCCAAAATGCACTTGCACTCGCCTAGTTTTTGATGAATTCACCATCTCCCTTGCAAACCAAGACACCACACACCATTTGTACACTGTACAAATAATCCCCTAATTTATTCCAAGTGTCCATGGTAGCCTTTCCATGAGAATTCAATTGGGGATCATAATTTCAAAAAACTGGCCTGAACTGGCTATGGGACCAAAAACTCTAAAAGACTACTTTTGTACAAGATGATTGTAAGTATTATTTAAATGAAGCCATCAATGAAATATATTTTTCAATTATCTTGAATGGATACATTTTTAAGGAACTAATATTCATCTCATTACCATGGTATGGAAAAAATTATTCGCCATGCCGAAGAAAAAGACAGAGGAAACTAACAGACGAAGTGAACCAAACCTTGAAAGTTGAGGGTTGACAGATTAAGAGGGTATAGGGGTTGCTGGATTAGGGTTTAAGGGTTGAGGGTTGAGAGTTGAGGGTTGACAGATTAAGAGGTTATAGGGGTTGAGGGATTAGGGTTTAAGGGTTGAGGGTTGAGGGATGAGGGATTGAGAGGGTATAGGGATTGAGTGATTAGGTTTAGGGGTTGAGGGATTAGGGTTTGAGGGTTGAGGGATTAAGAGGGTATAGGGGTTGAGGGATTAGGTTTTAAGTGTTGAGGGTTGAGGGTTGAGTGATTAAGAGGGTATAGGGATTGAGGGATTAGGGTTTAAGGGTCGAGGATTCGGGGTTGAGGGATTATGAGGGTATACGGGTTGAGGGATTACGGTTTAAGGGTTGAGGGATTAGGGTTTAAGGGTTGAGGGTTGGGAGATTGAGAGGCTATAGGGATTGAGGGATTAGGGTTTAAGGTTTAAGAATTGAGGGTTGAGGGATTAAGAAGGTATAGGGGTAGACGGATTAGGGTTTAAGGGTTGAGGGTTGAGGGTTGAGGGTTGACGGATTAAGAAGGTATAAGGGTAGAGGGATTAGTGTTCAAGGGTTGAGGGTTGAGGGTTGAGGGATTAAGAGGTTATAGGGATTGAGGGATTAAGAGAGTATAGGGGTTGAGGGATTAGGGTTTAAGGGTTGAGGGTTGAGGGATTAAGAGGGTATAGCGATTGAGGGATTAGGGTTTAGGGGTTGAGAATTGATGGTTGGGGGATAAAGAGGGTATAGGGGTTGAGGGATTAGGGTTTAAGGGTTGAGGTTTGAGGGTTGAGGGTTGACGGATTAAGAAGGTATAAGGGTAGAGGGATTAGTGTTTAAGGGTTGAGGCTTGAGGGTTGAGGGATTAAGAGGTTATAGGGATTGAGGGATTAAGAGGGTATAGGGGTTGAGGGTTGAGGGATTAAGAAGGTATAGCGATTGAGGGATTAGGGTTTATGGGTTGAGAATTGATGGTTGGGGGATATAGAGGGTATAGGGGTTGAGGGATTAGGGTTTAAGGGTTGAGGGTTGAGGGTTGAGGGTTGAGGGTTGAGGGTTGAGGGTTGAGGGTTGAGGGATTAAGAAGGTATAAGGGTAGAAGGATTAGTGTTTAAGGGTTGACGGTTGAGGGTTGAGGGATTAAGAGGTTATAGGGATTGAGGGATTAAGAGGGTATAGGGGTTGAGGGATTAAGAGGGTATAGCGATTGAGGGATTAGGGTTTAGGGGTTGAGAATTGATGGTTGGGGGATATAGAGGGTATAGGGGTTGAGGGATTAGGGTTTAAGGGTTAAGGGTTTCGGGTTTAGGGTCTCCCCTTCTCCCACTCTCCCAATCTCTACCACTCTCCCCCTCTCTCCCTCCCACTCTCTCAAAAACTCCTATACTATCAAAAATACACTAAGAAAACCTAATTTCAGATAACACACTCGCATTATAATGCGGGCGCGTTATAACTCAAGCGCGTTTTGTAGTCCACTAAAATGGTAAAAAAATCAATATACCCATGATTTGAAGGCCCACAATTTGCATATTCCCCTGGTTCTGCGTGTGCTCCGACAAAAAATATATTTTCGATGATGTTGTGAAGTGTGCAAGCATCTTTTTCACTTTCCATCACCTTTTCCATGATCTTTTTACCACCTTTGCATGAAATAGAAGAGTTTCGATGTTGAAAGACATATAATATCAATTGAAGTTCGAATTCCATTAAAAACTGATATACAATTGAAGTGTGGAAGGGAACAAGCTTTTGAACAAGTCAAAATTTTTGTGGAGTTCGAAGAAAGAAGAAGCTAAGGCTACATAATTGGGTTGAACTCCTCCATTTGAAAGTCTGGTTTTTAAGGTATGTGAAGTCTTTACAAATTTTCTTTCATTCTATTATGGCTTGCTTTCATTTTTGTTTGACTTTATAACCTTAGGTTTTCAATGCACATTTTAAATTACCAAATTATATACACAATTATTTACACTTGCCAATTACCATTTTACACTTGCCAAATATAGAAATTTAGAACCATTCACCAAAATTCATCCTTGAAGACAACTCCAAGCCTCTCCCATTCCTCTAAAGGGTCCAAACACCTTCCAATACCTCTGCACAAACTGATGCAGTACAAAGGAAGAAATCAACACCTTCCTTGACACACTTATTCAACTATATTTCCCTTCACAAAACATTTGATTCATGAAAAGACAATTATGTCTCAAAACAAGATAATTTCTAGGTCTTAGGACCTTACCCGCTCAACTAGGCTTCCAATACAAAACCCCCATTTTTCAATGCAAAGAGGGAGGGTTTATAGAAACTCGTATACCCGGGCCTTCCCAAACTATTCCAAAGCATCAAACATCTTCAAAATACCCTACACAAGGTCAAAGGTTCATTACATAGACCAATCCTTCAACAATTGATGGGGAGTCTTATCTTGCAAGAGCAATCTTGCTCTTCCCAAGACCTATTCTCTGGTATTCCTAGGGCATTCCTCTCTACCCTACTCAGGGATCCCTCCTAAACCCCTCTTACCTCATAAGACTCTCCACCAATTTCAAATTCTTCACCATTGCTCTCAACTCACTACTAAGCTTCCTTGGGCTCCACACTGACCCAAAGTGTCCTAACCACTCGAGGGGCTATGACAGGGTATTATCACTATCCCCTTGTTTATTTTTCTCCTCATTGATCCATCTCATAGGATTCTTTCACCTTGTACCCATCGCTTTCTTGAAAAACCCAATTTTAGGCCTTGTAGACTTTTGCCCAATTAAGCCTCCTAGAACCCATGATCTTGGATTTTTTCAAAAACGGTCTTAACAACCCCAAAATATTTTTATATATTCTTTCTAGTGGTACCCTAGGATTCAAGATCTACTAGGTGTTTAGTCCCTTTGGCGTCCGTACATAGGACTGTCCTCATACCCCCTATTTTCAAGGGTTTCTAGGGTTCTGGCTCCTTTTTCCAACTTTGAGGGCTTCAATGACCTCCTCAACTCTCCTCCTTGCACACACATGTCTGGAATACATGTGCACAAACTCTCTTTCTATTGATTGGCACAAACCATTCCATTTAGAAACTTTCTTTACTGCTGTCCTCTCAAAGCCACTAGCCAAAATGCACTTGCACTCGCCTAGTTTTTGATGAATTCACCATCTCCCCTGCAAACCAAGACACCACACACCATTTGTACACTGTAAAAATAGTCCCCTACTTGATTCCAAGTGTCCATGGTAGCCTTTCCATGAGAATTCAAGTGGGGATCATAATTTCAAAAAACTGGCCTGAACTGGCTGTGGGACCAAAAACTCTAAAAGACTACTTTTTTACAAGATGATTGTAAGTATTATTTAAATGAAGCCTTCAATGACATATATTTTTCAATTATCTTGAATGGATACATTTTTAAGGAACTAATATTCATCTCATTACCATGGTATAGAAAAAATTATTCGCCATGCCGAAGAAAAAGACAAAGAGGAAACTAACAGACGAAGAGAACCAAACCTTGAAAGAAAAGGAGAGAGTTCGGGTGGCGGCATATCGTGAAAAGAAGAAATTGGAAACGATTGATGAAAATAATCTGATTGTAGAGGAACCTCAACCGTCAAAAAGAGAACTGGAATTGGCAGCACAAAAGGCACGAATGCGAAAGCATCATCGTAAGATAGATTCAGATACCGTAGTTGGAGACACACCCTCTACAACAAGTGAATATGAAGGGACACCATTAAGAACAAGCGAATATGGAGGGAAACCATCTAGCACAAGTGAATATGGATGGACACCATCTACTGCAAGTGAATATGGAGGGACACCATTTACCGCAAGTGAATATTGCTAGACACCATCCAACACATCTCAAGTTGAGAGTACATCATCACTCCAAATTGATGAAGAAGGGATGCAATCATTCCCATGTGAACCTCAAGGTATGTCTTCTTCTCCACCCTCAATCGAAGGTATGAAATTTAGCCCACCTCAATTAAATATTGATGAAATTCCTAATGTTGAGATGTATGTACCTAAGAGAACACCACCAAGAATTTTGCGTAGAAAACCAAAGTATTTGATTAATATTGATGATGAGATTTTGCAGCACATGGAAGGTAAGATTTGAACACACACTTGTAGAAGATATGCTTATAAGATTTGGGAATGATTCTTTGAAAGGCTAAATGAGACTACAAGATGTCAACTATTTGTTGAAATGATGCAGGGTGTAAAGCATAGGAACCTCACGAAGACTCTTGGGTTGAGAACATCGAATGCATCGAGTGAAGACACTATTGTGAAGAATCTAATGGATGCTTATGAGAGTGTGGGTAAGACCTCATGCTGAAAGGATAGTAATGTCACCCGACGTGTCATTACATCGACTTTGGTAAGTTTTCAAACAAAGAGAGCTCGCCTAATTACAAAGACTAGTGAAAAAATAGGAATTAGTAGAAAAACTTTATCAAGAGCCATTCAGAGGCGGCAAAGAATTGAGGGAAATGATACAAATGAATTATGGGAATTCTCGGGGAGATTGTCATGAAAAGATAAAGAAATTGTCGAATCCTTGAGAATACTAATTGAAGAATATTGGAAGAATAACACAAGGCCATCTCCAAATCAAAGGGATGTGGTAAGAAGGAGAATCGGTAGTCAGAATTGTGAACCACATCCAAAGCATTTTCTGGATATGAATCAAACCCAATTTTTTCGGAAATTTGAAAATGATTATCCTCAAATTAGTATTTCTCAAAGATTTTTTGAACTACTTAAACCTTTTTATGTCAAGATAAATCAAACACGCACTACTTCTTGTTGTAGACTACATATTGAATTTTCTAACCATTACGATGTTTATCGTTCTATATGTTTAGATTTGCATACTAATGATGTTTTATAGGATTGTGGCATAGAAGCCCCACCAAAATCTTCAAGAGAGTTCTTATCAAATTTTTCATGTCAAATAGAGGATGGCCAGATATTCTATAGGACAACATGCTTGGATGGTTCATACGAGCGTTGCTGTGGCTTCCAACGTATGCCAGTATGTCAACATATGGAAAGCACAGATGAGGTGGGACAAAAACTAGTAGAGTTCGGGAAGTATAAAATAGTGGCATATGCTATAGAAGATGGGTCTCAAGCAAAAAGGTGTGATTTGGTTATTGAGAAGATTCTAGTGTACAAATTTATGACCACATTTCGTGATAGTATCTGTCTGAGTATGCAATGCATACCCATAGAGCCCGATGGTTGGACACGTAGTTCAAGCTATGCAAGGACACCTTTCTAGTTGGAAGCATAGTATCAGTGGTTGACTTTGTAGAGAACTACACTCTACAACCAAAACATGAGGTGCAGTCACAATATTACAACTCTACACAAGTTTCGATATTTGTGCACATAGCATTCATTCATGCATCTGATAGTACAAATGAGCAAAGGAAGGTATTGAGGGAGTACCACTTTTACATTAGTGATGATCACAAACATTCTCTGGAGTTCATGAAATGTTGCTTCCAGATGTTCTACAGTGGTTTGGCTCAGAGGGGCATAGAATACGATCAACATATAATATGGTCTGATAACTGTGCAGCACAGTTCAAGAGCTCACACATGTTCTACTAGTTGTGCAGGATGCATGTAATTATAGATTTTCAACATATGTGGAACTTTTGTGAGGCTAGACATGGAAAGGAGGAGCTGATGGTGTAGGAGCATGCGTGAAAAGAGCATTAGCATGAGAAGAGTTAAAGTATAAAGATAGTGCAAAGTTGACAAATGCAAAATCAATCGTCAAGTGGTGTAATGCTTTGATGGGTCCAAGTAATGAAGGTATGTCTTCAGCTCGTATATTTTTTTTGTTGATGGATTATACTAACATTGCACCATATGAAGACTATTGTACACTAATAGGATCGAGTGAGGTACACTCTTTCCTTAGCTCAAATACAAGTTCATGGAGTATCGATACACGAAAGATGGCATGCTTTTTCTCTTCATGTACAATGCAAGACTAGAATGATTGTGAGTCAGGGGAGTGGGTTGACAAATGGTTCACAAGTTATCTTAGCCCACTTCACACGTATCGCCCTCCAACGGCATTGGAACTGACACAAATAGAATCATTGGTCAACTTTGACCACATATAAAATCTAGTTCAACGAGGTGATATATCTACTTTATTAGTTGTTGAAATTCCATATAAGAGATCATGGGAAGCTTAGCGAGGGAATCTCAAGTTACTCATTTGAAGTTAACCTCATGATGAGCACCTATGATGTAGACATTTAAAGAGAATCTTGAATGTATGAGTGACATTGTAAAAGATCTGAGAGAACGAAGTGCCAGAGGCATTGTAACAAGATTTAATTACATAATGAGATATAATCAAATATTGTAAGGTTGAATTTCATGTTTGGTGTAGTAGCACCTTGTTCTGTAAATGCCTTGAGTAGAAAAATTTGCAAACTTTGAATTTTGAAATGTAAACAATGTGAAAAAGGTCATATAAAGGTCATGTAAACAATTTGTACACATTTTTTTGCAACTCGTGTGACCAGGTGGACTATTCCCACACATCTGAATAGGTATTTTTATGGTAGGAATGACCCTCTTTTGCACCGAAACACTTGGAATCGCTCTGAGCTATGTTCCACCAGATCGATCCCTTAAGGGTCCAAAGTGCAAAATAGCTGCAAACTTCAACATGATATTTCTTGGATACCATGACACTTAGAAACTTCTCATTTTATCATATAGAAAGGTGTTGGACCCCTTTAGAAAAACCTCTCTCGATTTTTGCTATCTTTGAGTGGTTTTCTCATGGCAGTGGATTTTTACTTGATGGAAAACGTGTCAAATTCAAGCTGTGCAAAGTTGCAAAGTGGTGCAACTTTCGCTCTACAACTTGTGTGACCAATTAGACTATTCCAAAACATCCGAATAGGTATGTTTATGGTAGGCATGGTCCTCTTTTGCACTGAAAAATTTGGAATCACTCCGAGTTATGTTCCATCGAATCGATCCCTTAAGGGTCCAAAGTGCAAAATAGCTGCAAACTTCAACGTGCTATTACTTGGATACCGTGACACTTAGAAAATTCTCATCTAATCCTATAGGATTGTGTTGCTCTTTTCTACAAAAACCTCTCTCGGTTTTGGCTATCTTGGAGTGGTTTTCTCGTGGCGGCGGATTTTCACTTGATGGAAAACGTGTCAAATTCAAGTTGTGCAAAGTTGGAAAGTGGTGCAACTTTCACTCTACAACTCATGTGACCAAGCAGACTGTTCCAACACATCCAAATAGGTATGTTTATGGTAGGCATGGTCCTCTTTCACACCAAAACACGTGGAATCACTCTCAGCTATGTTCCACCGGATCGATCCCTTAAGGGTCCAAAGTGCAAAATAGCTGCAAACTTTAGCATGTTATTACTTGGATACCGTCACACTTAGAAACTTCTCGTATGATCCTATAGCAATGCATTGGACCTCTCTAGAAAAATCTCTCTTGATTTTTGGCTATCTTGGAGTGGTTTTCTCATGGCAACGGATTTTCACTTGATGGAAAACGTGTCAAATTCAAGCTGTGCAAAGTTGCAAAGTGGTGCAACTTTTGCTCTACAACTTGTGTGACCAAGCGAACTATTCCAACACATCCAAATAGGTATCTTTATGGTAGGCATGGTCCTCTTTCACACTGAAACACGTGGAATCGATCCGAGCTATGTTCCACCGGATCGATCCCTTCAGGGTCCAAAGTGCAAAATAGTTGCAAACTTCAACATGCTATTACTTGGATACCGTGACACTTAGCAACTTCTTGCTTGATCCTACAAAAAGGCGTTGGAACCCTCTAGAAAAAACTCTCTTTATTTTGGCTATCTTGGAGTGGTTTTCTCGTGGGGGAGGATTTTTAATTGATGGAAAATGTGTCAAATTCAAGCTGTGCAAAGTTGCAAAGTGTTGAAACTTTCGCTCTGCAACTCGTCTGACCAAGTAGAATGTTCCAACACGTCTAAATAGGTATGTTTACGGTAGGCATGGTCCTCTTTTTCACCGAAACACATGGAATTGCTCCGAGCTATGTTCCACCGGATCGATCCCTTAAGGGTCCAACGTGCAAAATAGCTGCAAACTTTAGCATACTATTACTTGGATACCATGACACTTAGAAAATTCTCATCTAATCCTATAGGATTTTGTTGAGCCTATCTAGAAAAAAATCTCTCCGTTTTGGCTATCTTGGAGTGGTTTTGTCGTGGCAGCGGATTTTCACTTGATGGAAAAAGTGTCAAATTCAAGTTGTGCAAAGTTGCAAAGTGGTGCAACTTTCGCTCTGCAACTCGTGTGACAAAGTAGACTATTCCAACACATCCAAATAGGTATTTTTATGGTAGGCATGGTCATCTTTTGCATTGAAACATGTGGAATCGCTTCGAGCTATGTTCCACCGGATCGATCCCTTAAGGGTCCAAAGTGCAAAATAGTTGCAAACTTCAGCATGCTATTACTTGGATACCATGACACTTAGAAACATCTCATCTAATCCTATAGGATTGTTTTGAGCCTGTCTACAAAAACCTCTCTCGGTTTTGGTTATCTCAGAGTGGTTTTCTAGTGGTGGCAGATTTTCACTTGATGGAAAAAGCATCAAATGCAAGCAGTGCAAAGTTGCAGAGTGGTGCAACTTTAGTTCTGGAACTTGTGTGACTAAGCGGACTATTCCAACATGTCCAAATTGGTATGTTTACACTAGGCATGGTCCTCTTTTGCATTGAAACATGTGGAATCGCTTCGAGCTATGTTCCACCAGATCGATCCCTTAGGTTGGAGGAGTCTTAAGTTGTAAATTTGTAAGTTGTTTAAAGCAACAATTTTGAAATGATATTGAATGGCCCACTTAGAACTCATTGCATCTAATTGATGCTCATAGAGGTGAGGCACTAGGCTTTCCTAGGAGGTCACTCATTCCAGTATACTCCAGCTCAAGCGCTTAACCATGAAGTTTTTTCCCCAAGAAGGCATAGTGGAAAAGGCAGAATCAGGTGTACTTTCGATGAGTGGAAAGGAATTCCTAAGAGACATGAAGGAGGAAGAAGGAGTTTTCTATGCAATCATGTTAAAGCCAAAGGAGGAAGAGTCACCTAGTCGGCTACCTATGACAACAGAGGTGAAGCAACTGTTGGATCAGTTCAAGGATATCATTTGTGAAGGCACAACAACTACACTACCACCTAGGAGGGCAATCAGTCATCAAATTGAATTTGTACCAAGAGCAACATTGCCTAACAAGGCTACATAGAAAATGACGCCAGAGCAGAACAAGGAGATAGCAAGGCAAGTTGAAGAACTTTTGGACCAAGGGTTGATCAGGAAAAGCATAATCCCATGTGTTGTTCTAGTGGTGTTGGCGCCTAAGAAGGGAGATAAGTGGAGAATGTGTACTAATTCTAGGGCCATAAATAGGATAACCATTAGATATAGGTTTCCTATTCCTAGGATAGAAGACTTAATGGACTGTTTAGGGGGGTGCTAAGTACTACTCCAAGATTGATTTGAAAAGTGGCTACTATCAGATTAGGATGAAAGAGGGAGATGAATGGAAGTCAACTTTTAAAACCATAGAGGGGTTATATGAGTGGTTAGTAATGCCATTCGGGCTTACAAATGCACCTAGCACTTTTATGAGGGCGATGAATGAGGTCTTGAAGGAATTTATAGGAGTCTTTGTGGTAGTCTACTTAGATGATATCCTCATCTTTAGAAAAGCAAAAGAAGAACATATGAAGCACCTAGAACTTGTGTTGAAGAAACTTCAAGAGGAGAAGCTCACCATAAATCTTGATAAATAGGGTACTTGGTAGCTTGTTGAGGTGTCTAACTAAGGAGTATGGACAAGGATGGGAACAAGTCATTTCACAGGAAGAATTTTCCTACAATGATAGCACAAATAGGTCTACTGGTAAGAGCCCATATGAAATTGTATATGGGTTACATCCAAGGGGTGTACTTGAGCTAAGAGACCTAAAAGGTTATGAAGGAATCAATGGACATGCTGATGGTTTTGCTCAATTAATGAGAGAGGTTCATGAGTAGGTAAAGAAGAAATTAATGGAGTCTAACCAAAATTTGAAGGCTAAAAGAGATGAAGGGGAGAGAGATCTACAATTTGAAATAGGTGATTTGGTGATGGTATACTTGAACAAGGCAAGACTACAGAAAGGCATACCAAGTAAGCCGCAGATGGCATTAATGATGCTCTAAGCCCTACCCAAGGGTCCTAGAACGTGGGAGAAAGGTATATAAGGTCAGAAAAACCCTAATACCTGGGTTGGAGGATTGTTTTCACGAATTGAGACTTGGAGAGTATATTTTTGTGACTGGAAGAGAGCAAGTTTTCATTGATTTTTTGTGTTTGAGCCTTCATCCAGTCAAGAATGGATTGAAAGGACTTAACTAATGCTTTGAGTCTTCCATTTGTGTCACTTACTTACCTTGTGTAGCATTATACTAGTCATCTAGATTGACTGGTTATCTTTTTACAAGTTTTTGATGTTCTTGGTCTCATTGCTGGTTCAAGCCAGTTTTGTGAATAATGAGTCCCACTTGACTTCCTGTGGGTTTCCTCTCATGGCAACTTGGAATCAAGTTGGGGAATATGTAAATAGTGTACATATATGTTTTAAGGTCTTGTTTTGTAGGGAAGGTGATGAAATCATCAAGCACTAGGTGAGTGCAAGTGCATTCTGGCTAGTAGCTTGGAGAGGACAACAACAAGCAGAGTTGCTAAATGGATTGGTTTGTGCCAATAAAGAGTATGGGAGTGTAGGAACATGTATCTCAGTCATGTGTGTGCCAGGAGGAGAGCTGAGGAGGTCGTTGAAGCCCTCAAAGAAGGAAAAAGAGCCAAAAAACATAGGAACCCTTGAAAATAGGGGGTTTGAGGACAATCATATGTACAGAAACTTATAGGACCTAAGGCCTAGTAAATCTTGGAGCCTTGATGGTCATGTACTAACGTACTTATTTTCGCTGGGGCATCCAAAAAATCTGAATTTTTTTTAATTCCGATGTCAGCGGCAGCATTCTTTGAAGCAATGCAACAAGTACATTGCTTCAAAGAGGGGAAAAATGTAGATATGCAAAACTAACATCATGCATCCCAGTCTAATTAACATTCAATTCTTCTATTAATCAATTATAACAATTTATTGATTAATTTCCTAAGGTTCATTAAATAAATCGAATTATTTAATCCTTATGTTCTTCTCATTTGATTTAATAAATCAAACTGATTTAATCAAATGTCAAATCCCTAAAATCCCCTAAGTTAATTAATCTAAATTAATTAACTTCTAATCATGATTATCATTCTCTAGCTTTTGACTCAACTAGAGTCAAATCCAAACTCTTAACTAACCCACCCACTTGCACCAATAAATCATTTATTTGATTTATTATTTCCTCTAATTACATTCAAAATGGAATCAAAATGGAATATTCTTCCAATTTGAATCTTCCCCCCAAAAGGGACTTGTCCCTTCCAACAAGGTTTTAAATGCTATTTGCACAAGTCAAACATGGCATTTATTGCACCTTTCATCCCCCCTAAACATGTCATTTCATCCAAATTTGAATTTCAAATTGGCACATTGGCCAAGACTTGCACATTCCTCACCCTCTCACACTTTGACAAGTGGCATCTTGTCATTGGCTCATGAATGATCCCACATTCATCCAAATCTATCACTCTTCCTAATCTTGAATCTATAAAATGCAAAGCATTTCAACACAAATCCATCTACAACAACACAACACTTACTCATTGCAAGGTTACTCTCTTCATTTGAGAATCAATCTTGCTCATCACAACACCATTTGCTTAGCAACAACACATTCTCATGGCAATGTTACTCTCCACTTGTGAGAACTAATCTTGCTCATCATTTGGCACTTTGCTTATCATGGATTGGGAAAGGGCAGCTTCCTACACAACCAAGTTGCACCAATCCAATATGGGATAGGTTTATTTCATGGTTTAGATGCTTTGTTTAATTTTGTTGTTTGGTTGCATTTTGAATCATGAAGTATTATCTTGTAGGGATAGGAATTTATGTTTATGTTGTTTTGTCATTGTGCTAACCATTTGCAGATTTTCATGTCCACAAAATGGCGCTAGAAGGAGGGCTTTTAATATTTCTTTGATATGTATATGTTTCGTGCTTGCTGGATTTTAGGCATAAATTGATCAATGGTTTGTAGATACTGAATATTCGGTTCTTTCATAGTTCTGACTGTTCGTAAGCCATTTATATTCTGCATGGTCTATTAACTGTTGATAGGCCTGTTATTCTGGTTAAATGAAATAATTGTGGCCTTCGTAGTCATTACAAAGATAGTTGAGGTCAGATCTGGCATGTTCAACTGTTCTTAATGGTGCAGACTAATCTGTATTCGGTGTAACTGCAATTCACGTTTCGATTTATATTACTCTTTGTTGCATAATGATGTTGTAATCCAGTTAGAGGAAAGAAAAATCATCATAAGTACTGTTGTAAAGCTTGGATTTGCACAAATCTGTGCTAGAGGGATTTGCTTCACAAGAAATTTTGAAGAAAATGCATGCCCACTAATTGCCATTATTTAATTGTTGAGAAAATGCACACGGTTCCTTGGGAAGTTTGTTCAGATAAAAATCGAGCAAGGTTGGGTTTTACATATAATCATGCAATCATTACATTGCTTAAAAAGCACATTGCTTAGGGGATCTTTGTCAAACAGTTTGTGTGCCTTGTCTATAACACCGCCTGTGACTTGCTTTCATATTTCACATAGAATCCTGCCTGATATCCTAACTTGAGAGTGACGTCCATGATTGGAATCAAACCGAATTCTTGATTAATAGCTGGCTTCAAGAGCCTCAGGCCATTGAAAAGCTCATTTATTATGGTTGATTTCTTCTCATTATTTTCTTCTTGCCAGTTCTATATCTGCATGATAGGAGAAAGATAGTATGTGAAATTTGTAGCGTGTTCTTAGATCCCCTCACCATAATCAATAGTGCTCTGGAGTCGCAATATGAGAAAAAGTAAATAGGAATGAAAGGACTCGAAGCCCAACCTTGATAGATGCCAGGGAGGATGGTAGCAAAGATCTGAGTTTTTAGCTTTACGCTTGCCATCACCATTTTTCTTGTGCTGAGGGTTCTTAGAAACCTTGCGCCCTCTTTACTAGTGAGCCTGAAGCATCAGTGCAGCTCTCTCGAAGAATCAACATGCTAAAAAACTCCAATGGCATCTGGAAAAGCACAAAAATCTGTGAAGAGTCGTGGATGAATGGCGTAGTGAAACATTGGACAAGCTGAGGCCTCTCCACAACAATCTTTTTGAAGCTTCTACTACTGTGAAGAGGGATTCCATATGTATTTCCACTAATGCAGATGATTCTTCCAATGTTTGAGTATGGCTGTCTCGAGATATCTATCCTCTCTCACCAGGATGTGAGACATCAGCTCCGAATGGCAAGAGTAGCATATGGGAGAATACACAATCTTTTCTTTTTTTTTTTGGAGTTCTGCAGCAATTTGAAAATCCAAGCCGCAAACCATGAATGTTGAAGCTGTGTATATATTCTGTGCACTCTATGTTAATAGTGGTCTAGGAATGTCCAAGCTATTTGGTAAGTGAGGTGTGCTTGGACACAGATTTAAGAAGTTGTTTGATTACAAACTCCAATCGGCCCCTGTTCTTTTTATTGTGGGTATCACTTGCTAGCAGACTTCACAAATGAAAGGGTTTGTTGACTTCAACTACATAGTTATCATCAAGTTTTCTTTATTTTGAAGGATATTATAAAATTTTCTTTATTCAAAGTTCACATGACTTGTTTATGCGTCCATCAAAGTTGTTGTGTTGTACTAAAAGCTCAGTGTTGCGCAAGTCTAATGTTTTTTCAATAGATCCATTTTGTAGATATCCTTTCGTTGTTACATTGAATGAGACCACATCCTTGGTGTGTACTATCAACAGTTCATGCACCTTGAAGCCGCATGCCAAAAGTTGGAGAAGTGAAAGGTCAACAAACCAGGAGACACATTTATGGTTGCCAGATTATAACATGTCTTGGTTGGCTTGGAAACATATTTGTAGCAGTGACAGATTGTGATAGGATAGCTCTAAGGAAATACCATTTGAATTTGTGTGGAATTATCAAAACGTAACAGCTCTATTTATCATGCGCTTTAACTTGCCACCTACAATTTTATGACAACCCACAAAGATCAGTTAGCTGCAAATCTTTGAATTTAATCTTCAAGTGCTTTGAGTTTATTTTACTTTTCCTCTTACTGACCAAATATTTACTACAGAACATCGACATCTTTATTGAGTTTAGTGTCATGCATATTCTTGTCAAAATATGCCTTCAGTAGGATTGAACTGTTATTCTACTCTTTAATAAGATTTATGTCAGAAAGCTTATACTTTACTACTAGATTTGAATATCAACAATAAAGAGCAGAGTCTTTTTGTTTGTTCCCTATTCCAAGGAAAAATATACCCTAAGATCTTGTGAGTGAGTGATGTCCATGAGTTAGGAAGGCATATGTTTTTCAATTGATATTGATTTTGTGCATCAAATGATTTTTTTTTTTTTATGTTGTTTGGTGCCATCTTTGTCTGCTGAGACTTAAGGCAATTATTTCTACTACCATCTTGTATATCTTCGCTTTGATATTAATGTATACTAGATTTGATAGGTTGCTTATGGACTAATAATGATAGATTTACGGATCAGCTTCCTAATATGATTAGACTCAATTTGCTCATAAACTTCTTCTATCAACATTCAATTTATTCACTACCATCTTGTTGGAGAAAATACATTTGACTGTAAACTCATGCTTCCTCACATTCTTCAACATTGCAAGTTGAATGTTAATGTATTTTATGCTATGTACATGATTTGGTTGTGTATGTTGAAAGGCTAATGTAACAATCTTGGGGACTTTATCTTTGATTTGCCAACATTAGTTTTCTGAATCAATATTTTCATATGATGTACTTTGATCTAACTCAATGATAGTGATGGAGTAAAAGAGAGGAAAACCTGATTTTTATTTGTTTTCTTTCACAGGATACTTGGCATAATAGTTGGTATACAAAATCAATGGTGGCCTCTCTCAAATGGAGGATCACTAGTATGATGGTGTAGCAAGGTTAAAATTGGAGTTGGACATCGGAATCAAGCGAAAATAAAGGAGAATAGAGTGAATTTGGAGATTTTTTTTTTGAAATTGAAAGTTGAAAAGCATTTTTTAATGCTTGTTTTAACAATCTTGAAGCTTCCATTTACTACCCTTTTTTACTATTTTTAGCTAACTCAGTTTTCAATTTCGGCTTAAAATCAATCAATGACTTGATCTTTTCAAAGTTGGTTAAAAAGAACCTTAGACACTTACTAGAATTTCAATTTGGGTTAAAACTGAACAAGGCAACCTTCACACTTGGATTTTGGTGCTTAAAATGAATTCATCACTACTTTTTGGACTTAAACTGAACAAGTGTCTTTCATGTTTTGCAATCTTTTTCACAAATTAATATCACCAAAATACGTATGTGCTTCTCTCGCGGTTCATAGCGATCTTGAGAATCAAAAGCATTTTTGCGATATTAACTTGTCAAAAAGATTGCCTCCACATTTCGATTTCGGCATTTTAAAACTGAACAAAACATGTGAGCATGAGCACAATATATTGCGGAGGTTCTCCCCTTTGTTTTTCAACAAAGGTTGTGTGAACGACGGGATATGTTAGCTCACTATTGTTTACCTTAGAGGGCCTGCCTTGTGGGAAAAAGTAATCACCCAAGGGAACGACCCAACCGAGAACACACTAAAGCCAAGCGACTTCCATCCGGTATATAAGTGTGGATATTGGAACAAAGGCCAATATCACAAGGATTATTCCGATGAGATGGACATCAATGGACTCTCGTCGACGTTGGATAATCCCCCACGAATGGAATGCCCGAATTAGAACCCCTTGTTTAGAAATTGGCCAAAACCTTGTCTATCTTGTTGGTGCAAAAGGTCATGTCCTTTGAAGCCACCCCACGTAACATGTGGTCTTGTTGTGGAAATGGAAAGTATGCCATGGGAGATTTATGGGTACTAATGCTTGGCTGACCCGAATAAGTGAGTGCCATGGAGGGGAGCCAGTGTGGTCAAGCATTTAGCCATTCACACAAGATATGCGCAGCTGGATTTATCTAAGTGGGAACCCAACAAGATATTGCCTCATCATCCTAGGGTTGTAAAAAATGCTTGGAATCAAAAACACTTTGCTTGGATTCAAAACATTGAAAAGCGAACATTCACAAGAGCCTCAAATTTCAAACACCTTGGAAGAAACAAATGCCTTTGATGAATTTAAGCACTCTTGCTTTCCCTAGGGATCATATCCTTAGAGGTTTCTAAGTGCTCGAATTCTATCGTCATTTGTTTTCACTAAGGATAAACATAAGGAACTTTTGCCCTATTTTCCTGGATTTCCACAGAAAGGACCTTGTGGAATGAGAAAGAGAATGGGACACTAGACATATAGTTTGAAAACATAATCAAGCAAGAGATTTTTTAAAAAGGATTCACTAAGACAAGATAAAAGACAAATTTAATTACACATGTGTTTTCTAACATGATTTCCCATAAGATCAAAATCCCAAAAAATTGAAGTTCAAAAAGCTTAGTCTGAAAGCTAGTGAGGAGCATCTTGAGATCTTGAATTGTTTGAAAGGTTTGCTTTCCTCCCATAGGAAATATAGCATGTTCTTCAACACCGAGGTCTTGTAAGAGGAAGTGTTATTCTAGGTCAAGTCTAGGATCAATTTCAATCACTTTCAACCATCAAAATCAATCAAAAATCACCTCACCAACAACTCTTGGAAACTTTGTAAACATCTTTTATGCTAAAGTTTTAGGCAAAATCAAATCACTTTGTTTGACTTAACACAACTAGTCAAACCATCATCCTATACACGATTTTTCTCTAGGATAACACAACTTCCTAGGGTTTATGAGTTCATCTTGTTCGGCTTAACACACCTAGCCAAATTATCAAATCATCACCTTGTTTGACTTGACGCACTTAGTCAAACTACCATCTTGTAGGAGTTCACTCTATGGATAACACAACCTCGTAGAGCTTTACAATTACATTCATCACTTTTGTCTGACTTAACACATCTAGTCAAACCATCAATCCAATCATGCTCAATCAAAATCCTAAAAGGTTTAGCATTTCCTTCAAAGTTTCTTTAAGAGTTCCATTCATCCATATCACTCATATTCCATTTATCTCATCCTCATCATCACTTTGATCCTTCAATTATCCTAGTTCTTCGCTTCTTTGAACCTAAGGTTTAGACCGATCTAAAGTATTAGAGGTTCATCTCTTACATTCTTGAAAATTGATCTTCATTTTATGGTTCAAACTCGATCTCAACACAAGAGGGACATGGAATATAAATTTGATCCATCCATCATGAGTAACCCAAATCAACTAAACTATCCAAGCCTTGCAATACCATTTGATTTTCAAAGCTTGTACAATGCATACATGGGAGCATTATCTCATACAAACATCAATGGTACAACAAATAAGAGCATACCCAATCTGAATTTTGGAACACCTTTCCCAATGATAGATTTCAATCCAAGTCCAAATCTGAAAATCTATCAACCAAACACTCAATGCATGAGTTTTCCAAACAATATTATCCCACAAAATCCATACATACCAAGTGCAACTTTACCAAACATGACCATTTCAAATCCACACTTGGTAAACATTGGGGTTGACATGTTTGCGAATCCCCCTAATGTTGTTCAAAATCCTAGCAATATATTGGCAACTCCATATGTTGATTCAAGTCAAGGTAACACCATGCAAAATCAAAGTTACCTAAATCAAGGCAATATGATTCCTAACCACAACAATATTCAATTTGAATCTATCATGCCGAATCAAAACATCATACCAAATCATCCCATTTTGCCATCGATATCTCAACAACAGATGGCAACTATCCAAGCAACCCCAACAATCAACACCATTCCCATTCCACCGCCAAAACATAACATGACCAATTCATTCTCCATCATGTTGCAAGTTGCTCAAGAAGCTTCCCGCAAAAAGGCACTCCAAGCCCAACAAGCTACATAGCTAGTTGCTCAGCAAGCACAAGCAGCTCATGTAGCCCAACAAGCGCAAGCGCAAGCATAATTCTACGCACTATTGCAAGCAATCCAAGAAGAAGTAGCACAACAAAGAGCCCAACAAAAATCTTTGCTGGCACAAAAACAACATGACCAACAACAAGTGTTGTTGGCTCAGCAACAAACGTAGGCCTTACCTGCTCAACAAAGCTTGCAACAGATTCCCACCGCAATTGTTGAAAACAATGATCAAGATCTATCCATCAATGAACACATTGAAGATGTTCCCATCTCATTCAATGATCAAATCATCACACACCAAGAGTCACTTTTCAATCACGATCAAAACTCACTAATGATACCCAACAATGATCCAATCCAAGAAACATTAACATCATTTGATCCTATGTTTGAGAACATTGACAATCCCTCCACCAAAATTGTTGAAAACAATGATCAAAATCAATCCATCAATGAGCACATTGAAGATATGTCTACCCCATCCATTGATCAAATCCTCATTCATCAAGAGCCACTTTTTAGTGATCTATTTCAAGATGTGTTACAATTATTTGATCCCATTGACATAATCTATGATCCATCGACCAATGATCATATCAAAAATGTCTCTACATCGCCTTGTGAGTTAGAGGACATATTTCAAGAACATATTCCAAAGCATGATCAAAATCTTCCATCAAGGTCTGGAAATGGCCCTTCCAATGACATATTAACATCCTTTGACCTCATGGTTACAGATATTGAAGAAATCCCTAGCTCAACATTTGATCCAAATCCACTCAAAGCTCAAGAGAATATTAAGCCACTTCCCAATGACGATGTCCAAGAACCCCTTGTAGACAATCCATCCTTTGAAATTGACCCATGTCAAGAACTTGATCAAAATCATGGCGAAAGCAATTCTAGAATTAGTCAAAATCAAGAATTTGTATCTCCAAGATACTACAATGATCTAATGGGCACTCTTTTATCTATACAAGATGCCAGAAATGATGATCATATCCACATAGGACATACTCCTCCATCTACCAATGAGATGCTTTCTTTGGATGGACACACAGATGATCTTCATTCAAAACAAGAGTCTTATACTCTTGAAATCATTACTGGGAAACAAGAGTCTCCCACTCTTAACATTGGTACACATGATCAAGATATAGAGAAATCCAAACACATATCAGAAATGAATCATGAAGAAGGCTTGTACAGCGAAGCATCAACACTTCTTGAAGAAGCACTACAATCTGATATGTCACAAGATCAAGTTGAAGATATCACTCAGGCATTCATCCCACTTATGGAAGATCCTATCACTTATAAACTTGGATCACTTACATTTCTTAGAGCAAGCTATCTCGTCAACAAAGAAGCTAACACATTTGAAGGTCCACCACAAAGTAGAGAAGGAGCAACACCTTGTTTCCAAGGTAAATCATATCCTATTGCAATTAAACTTTTTCAGCAGATAAATTATCGAGGTAGAGGATTAGGCCTACATGAACAGGGTATCCTAGAACCAGTGCAGATTTTTCAAAATCCTAAGCATCAAGGCCTTGGTTATTCAACAATAAAGGGATCTCAACATATCAGTAATACTATCACCAAACTGGGGGCAACTTCGTCTCGATCAAATGCTAACATAGGGAGCACGAGGAATACTTATGATGAAATCAATGCTAGTACTACAACCCGCCATGTCATAAATCTTCATCCACCCATCACCCCATCCACGAATTGGGACCAACAACAAAAGAAAGATTCGAATCAAAGAATGAAGAACATTATCAAAGAAAAAGAATTACAGAAGCTTGAAGGACAAATTAAATACATATGGATACCAAAAAATACAAAGAAAGATTATCCCTATCAAACTCCATCAGTCAAAGAAACTATGGGACAAAATAAAAAAGGGAAAAGTATCCATCAAAGATGTCCACAAAAGAGAAAACATGCTTCTCAAGCAACGTACAAAGTGTATCAAGAAGTTGGTCCTAATCCCACATACACTTCCGTATCCACCCATTATTGCTCATCTTCCCAAGTTTGGAGAGTCAAAGGTTCCAAACCATCAACCAATCCATATTTTATCCCTAAAAACACTCCATCCACACCTCCATGCATGATATCCAATTCTCACATTGACCATGTATTGGCAGTGACCCTTCATCATAAGGATTTAGAAGGCACTCTATCGCAATGTGCACACAAAGAAAGAGTTAACTCCAGTATCAACAAAGCAGATCCAGGATCTCAAAAGTTGCTTTCAAGTGCACGTATCTTGGCAAAGAAACTTCTTCATGCAGGATATCGATGGCACATTATGACAGAAGCATCAATATCAGCACCACTAGGTGGTTTAGCATCAGCTTAAAATCTCTCAGAAAATACAAAAACAATCAGAAAAAGTCCTGAAAAAATGGTTACCTTGATGAAAACCTGGCAAATAGGCATCTTGGCGACAACAAAAAATTCAAAAAATACAAAAAATCCAAAAAAAATTAGAAAAAGGATTGAAAACAGTAAAGAAAAAAATTATCCTCCAACGAAAACCACTTCGGTGGCGCTTTGGGCAAGTACCTTGGTGAAAACCTAGCAAGCAGGCATCAAGTGTAAATAAAGCACCTTCCACATCTACCAAGATCTGCACAACTCATCCATTCCATCGCATTCCACTCATCCGCTCGCATCCGTACCATAGCCTATGTTGGTGTCTATACCATATTCCACCATTGGAACTACTTGGCATTTCGAAGGTCAGTCTGTCCTGCCTTTATCGAAGTAGTCTGTCGCACCACACTAGGGGCACGTTCTCGCAACATCGGATCAGGTTCGTGTATATTCTCGTGATCTTTTTCAAAAGTTCATCAGAAAAAACAAAAAACATTCAAAAAATCCATTAGAAAAAACTCAAAAACATTCAAAAAATTCATCAGAAAATCCAAAAACATTCAAAAATTCATCATTCAAAAATCCAAAAAAATGTCAAAATATCAGAAAATCTTCAAAAAATTTCATCATTGAGTCTTGTCAGTTTTTCCACCTTGTCGAACTATGTCGTCTCTGAGCATGAATGTAGGCAAGGTTGATCTTTGATCATCCCCCGAGACAGTTAGGTCAGTCCTTTAGGTGTCTGTCGCATTGGCAATCCATTTGCCCATCTAGTCTGCATCTTAAGTTAGTCCTATAGGCAATAAAATGGCAATCCATTTGTCCATATTATCATCAAGTCAGTCCACCACCAGTCGAACTACGTGGTCTCTGCGTATATAACGTAGGAAAGGCTAATCTATGGATCAACTCCCGAGACCCCTAGGATAAATCTTGAAAATACCAAAAACATTGAAAAATGTGAAAATTCCAAAAAAAAAAAAAACATTGAAAAATCTTGAAAATACCAAAAACATTGAAAATGTGAAAATTCCAAAAAAAACAAAAAAACATTGAAAAATCTTGAAAATACCAAAAACATTTGTAAAACATCTCAAAAATTCCAAAAATAGCCTCAAAACATTTGAAAAAACCCAAAATGGTGCACTAGTTTCATCTCGCTTTCACCCGTGATTGTTATCACTCATAATAAATCATCGTCATTTTCACCCTTTGGTGAGTCAGTCAGAATCAAGTTTAGCAGGTTCCAAAGTGAACACCTAATCGTCAAAGTCTCGAAGGTCTAAGTCAGTAAGTCAGCAAGTTGGTCAACTCAGAGTATCAATAGCTTATCACGCAATCAGTCCCAACAAAACCTTGATCACTACATGTCCTAGGATGAAGCTTTCCTGCGATGGACATAAGCATCAGGTACCCCACAGTAATTAGTCTTGGCTAGCGATACGAAGAACATTAGCTTGTTTATTTACTTTATTTCGGTCTTTTTGACTTATCTTATTTTTTCGCTCATTCCAAGGACCTCTCGATGATGCCTAAACAAAACAGGTTTAGAGAGAAAGGAATGGGGCAATGATCATTATCTTTTTGTTTGTTGTGCTTGTTGGATGTTCTTGTAAAATAACTTGGTGAATACTTTCTTTGTTGGGTCCATCCTAGCAATGTTTCTGTATGTCAAGTGTGAATAGGATCAGTCCTATCTGATTGCCGAGTTAGAGTCCATCACACTAGGCGCAACGCCATCCTGGTTGTTAATACCTTGATGCATCACACCTATGTGTGTTATCAAACATAAAGAAAGTTACGCTCTTTATCTCCCATTCCTAGATAAGTAATACATCATCATCTTTCATCATTATCTCTAATAAAGTTGGCTTGTTGAAATTTTGCATCTTCTTGGATTCAAGGGTTCATCCCTCTCATTCTTCTACCTTCTTTCATGCTAACAATGCATCCATCATACATCCAACATGCATCCATCTTACATCCATCATGCATCCATCCTGCATCCATCATGCATCTTGCATAATTAGAACATCTCATTTACATCATCATTATCATATAGATTATATAGTCTCACCATCCATATATCCATTTTGAACCTCTTTGTCGTGAGATCCACCTCAAATCGAATCTTTTCGCTCGATCTCTCGAGGGGGAAATGTACTAACGTACTTATTTTCGCTGGGGCATCCGAAAAATCTGAATTTTTTTTAATTTTGATGTCAGCGGCATCATTCTTTGAAGCAATGCAACAAGTACATTGCTTCAAAGAGGGGCAAAATGTAGATATGCAAAACTAACATCATGCATCCCGCTCTAATTAACATTCAATTCTTCTATTAATCAATTATAACAATTTATTGATTAATTTCCTAAGGTTCATTAAATAAATCAAATTATTTAATCCTTATGTTCTTCTCATTTGATTTAATAAATCAAACTGATTTAATCAAATGTCAAATCCCTAAAATCCCCTAAGTTAATTAATCTAAATTAATTAACTTCTAATCATGATTATCATTCTCTAGCTTTTGACTCAGCTAGAGTCAAACCCAAACTCTTAACTAACCCACCCACTTGCACCAATAAATCATTTATTTGATTTATTATTTCCTCTAATTACATTCAAAATGGAATCAAAATGGAATATTCTTCCAATTTGAATCTTCCCCCCCAAAGGGACTTGTCCCTTCCAACAAGGTTTTAAATGCTATTTGCACAAGTCAAACATGGCATTTATTGCACCTTTCATCCCCCCTAAACATGTCATTTCATCCAAATTTGAATTTCAAATTGGCACATTGGCCAAGACTTGCACATTCCTCACCCTCTCACACTTTGAA
>CM021105.1:615918699-616168352 GCA_007115665.2 Sequoiadendron giganteum | reverse complement strand
AGTCTAGGATCAATTTCAATCACTTTCAACCATCAAAATCAATCAAAAATCACCTCACCAACAACTCTTGGAAACTTTGTAAACATCTTTTATGCTAAAGTTTTAGGCAAAATCAAATCACTTTGTTTGACTTAACACAACTAGTCAAACCATCATCCTATACACGATTTTTCTCTAGGATAACACAACTTCCTAGGGTTTATGAGTTCATCTTGTTCGGCTTAACACACCTAGCCAAATTATCAAATCATCACCTTGTTTGACTTGACGCACTTAGTCAAACTACCATCTTGTAGGAGTTCACTCTATGGATAACACAACCTCGTAGAGCTTTACAATTACATTCATCACTTTTGTCTGACTTAACACATCTAGTCTAGTCAAACCATCAATCCAATCACGATCAATCAAGTCCTAAAAGTTTAGCATTCCCTTCAAAGCTTCTTTAAGAGTTCCATTCATCCATATCACTCATTTTTCGTTATCTCATCCTCATCATCACTTTGATCCTTCAATTATCCTAGTTCTTCACTTCTTTGAACCTAAGGTTTAGACCGATCTAAAGGATTAGAGGTTCATCTCTTACATTCTTGAAAATTGATCTTCATTTTATGGTTCAAACTCGATCTCAACACAAGAGGGACATGGAATATAAATTTGATCCATCCATCATGAGTAACCCAAATCAACTAAACTATCCAAGCCTTGCAATACCATTTGATTTTCAAAGCTTGTACAATGCATACATGGGAGCATTATCTCATACAAACATCAATGGTACAACAAATAAGAGCATACCCAATCTGAATTTTGGAACACCTTTCCCAATGATAGATTTCAATCCAAGTCCAAATCTGAAAATCTATCAACCAAACACTCAATGCATGAGTTTTCCAAACAATATTATCCCACAAAATCCATACATACCAAGTGCAACTTTACCAAACATGACCATTTCAAATCCACACTTGGTAAACATTGGGGTTGACATGTTTGCGAATCCCCCTAATGTTGTTCAAAATCCTAGCAATATATTGGCAACTCCATATGTTGATTCAAGTCAAGGTAACACCATGCAAAATCAAAGTTACCTAAATCAAGGCAATATGATTCCTAACCACAACAATATTCAATTTGAATCTATCATGCCGAATCAAAACATCATACCAAATCATCCCATTTTGCCATCGATATCTCAACAACAGATGGCAACTATCCAAGCAACCCCAACAATCAACACCATTCCCATTCCACCGCCAAAACATAACATGACCAATTCATTCTCCATCATGTTGCAAGTTGCTCAAGAAGCTTCCCGCAAAAAGGCACTCCAAGCCCAACAAGCTACATAGCTAGTTGCTCAGCAAGCACAAGCAGCTCATGTAGCCCAACAAGCGCAAGCGCAAGCATAATTCTACGCACTATTGCAAGCAATCCAAGAAGAAGTAGCACAACAAAGAGCCCAACAAAAATCTTTGCTGGCACAAAAACAACATGACCAACAACAAGTGTTGTTGGCTCAGCAACAAACGTAGGCCTTACCTGCTCAACAAAGCTTGCAACAGATTCCCACCGCAATTGTTGAAAACAATGATCAAGATCTATCCATCAATGAACACATTGAAGATGTTCCCATCTCATTCAATGATCAAATCATCACACACCAAGAGTCACTTTTCAATCACGATCAAAACTCACTAATGATACCCAACAATGATCCAATCCAAGAAACATTAACATCATTTGATCCTATGTTTGAGAACATTGACAATCCCTCCACCAAAATTGTTGAAAACAATGATCAAAATCAATCCATCAATGAGCACATTGAAGATATGTCTACCCCATCCATTGATCAAATCCTCATTCATCAAGAGCCACTTTTTAGTGATCTATTTCAAGATGTGTTACAATTATTTGATCCCATTGACATAATCTATGATCCATCGACCAATGATCATATCAAAAATGTCTCTACATCGCCTTGTGAGTTAGAGGACATATTTCAAGAACATATTCCAAAGCATGATCAAAATCTTCCATCAAGGTCTGGAAATGGCCCTTCCAATGACATATTAACATCCTTTGACCTCATGGTTACAGATATTGAAGAAATCCCTAGCTCAACATTTGATCCAAATCCACTCAAAGCTCAAGAGAATATTAAGCCACTTCCCAATGACGATGTCCAAGAACCCCTTGTAGACAATCCATCCTTTGAAATTGACCCATGTCAAGAACTTGATCAAAATCATGGCGAAAGCAATTCTAGAATTAGTCAAAATCAAGAATTTGTATCTCCAAGATACTACAATGATCTAATGGGCACTCTTTTATCTATACAAGATGCCAGAAATGATGATCATATCCACATAGGACATACTCCTCCATCTACCAATGAGATGCTTTCTTTGGATGGACACACAGATGATCTTCATTCAAAACAAGAGTCTTATACTCTTGAAATCATTACTGGGAAACAAGAGTCTCCCACTCTTAACATTGGTACACATGATCAAGATATAGAGAAATCCAAACACATATCAGAAATGAATCATGAAGAAGGCTTGTACAGCGAAGCATCAACACTTCTTGAAGAAGCACTACAATCTGATATGTCACAAGATCAAGTTGAAGATATCACTCAGGCATTCATCCCACTTATGGAAGATCCTATCACTTATAAACTTGGATCACTTACATTTCTTAGAGCAAGCTATCTCGTCAACAAAGAAGCTAACACATTTGAAGGTCCACCACAAAGTAGAGAAGGAGCAACACCTTGTTTCCAAGGTAAATCATATCCTATTGCAATTAAACTTTTTCAGCAGATAAATTATCGAGGTAGAGGATTAGGCCTACATGAACAGGGTATCCTAGAACCAGTGCAGATTTTTCAAAATCCTAAGCATCAAGGCCTTGGTTATTCAACAATAAAGGGATCTCAACATATCAGTAATACTATCACCAAACTGGGGGCAACTTCGTCTCGATCAAATGCTAACATAGGGAGCACGAGGAATACTTATGATGAAATCAATGCTAGTACTACAACCCGCCATGTCATAAATCTTCATCCACCCATCACCCCATCCACGAATTGGGACCAACAACAAAAGAAAGATTCGAATCAAAGAATGAAGAACATTATCAAAGAAAAAGAATTACAGAAGCTTGAAGGACAAATTAAATACATATGGATACCAAAAAATACAAAGAAAGATTATCCCTATCAAACTCCATCAGTCAAAGAAACTATGGGACAAAATAAAAAAGGGAAAAGTATCCATCAAAGATGTCCACAAAAGAGAAAACATGCTTCTCAAGCAACGTACAAAGTGTATCAAGAAGTTGGTCCTAATCCCACATACACTTCCGTATCCACCCATTATTGCTCATCTTCCCAAGTTTGGAGAGTCAAAGGTTCCAAACCATCAACCAATCCATATTTTATCCCTAAAAACACTCCATCCACACCTCCATGCATGATATCCAATTCTCACATTGACCATGTATTGGCAGTGACCCTTCATCATAAGGATTTAGAAGGCACTCTATCGCAATGTGCACACAAAGAAAGAGTTAACTCCAGTATCAACAAAGCAGATCCAGGATCTCAAAAGTTGCTTTCAAGTGCACGTATCTTGGCAAAGAAACTTCTTCATGCAGGATATCGATGGCACATTATGACAGAAGCATCAATATCAGCACCACTAGGTGGTTTAGCATCAGCTTAAAATCTCTCAGAAAATACAAAAACAATCAGAAAAAGTCCTGAAAAAATGGTTACCTTGATGAAAACCTGGCAAATAGGCATCTTGGCGACAACAAAAAATTCAAAAAATACAAAAAATCCAAAAAAAATTAGAAAAAGGATTGAAAACAGTAAAGAAAAAAATTATCCTCCAACGAAAACCACTTCGGTGGCGCTTTGGGCAAGTACCTTGGTGAAAACCTAGCAAGCAGGCATCAAGTGTAAATAAAGCACCTTCCACATCTACCAAGATCTGCACAACTCATCCATTCCATCGCATTCCACTCATCCGCTCGCATCCGTACCATAGCCTATGTTGGTGTCTATACCATATTCCACCATTGGAACTACTTGGCATTTCGAAGGTCAGTCTGTCCTGCCTTTATCGAAGTAGTCTGTCGCACCACACTAGGGGCACGTTCTCGCAACATCGGATCAGGTTCGTGTATATTCTCGTGATCTTTTTCAAAAGTTCATCAGAAAAAACAAAAAACATTCAAAAAATCCATTAGAAAAAACTCAAAAACATTCAAAAAATTCATCAGAAAATCCAAAAACATTCAAAAATTCATCATTCAAAAATCCAAAAAAATGTCAAAATATCAGAAAATCTTCAAAAAATTTCATCATTGAGTCTTGTCAGTTTTTCCACCTTGTCGAACTATGTCGTCTCTGAGCATGAATGTAGGCAAGGTTGATCTTTGATCATCCCCCGAGACAGTTAGGTCAGTCCTTTAGGTGTCTGTCGCATTGGCAATCCATTTGCCCATCTAGTCTGCATCTTAAGTTAGTCCTATAGGCAATAAAATGGCAATCCATTTGTCCATATTATCATCAAGTCAGTCCACCACCAGTCGAACTACGTGGTCTCTGCGTATATAACGTAGGAAAGGCTAATCTATGGATCAACTCCCGAGACCCCTAGGATAAATCTTGAAAATACCAAAAACATTGAAAAATGTGAAAATTCCAAAAAAAAAAAAAACATTGAAAAATCTTGAAAATACCAAACATTGAAAATGTGAAAATTCCAAAAAAAACAAAAAAACATTGAAAAATCTTGAAAATACCAAAAACATTTGTAAAACATCTCAAAAATTCCAAAAATAGCCTCAAAACATTTGAAAAAACCCAAAATGGTGCACTAGTTTCATCTCGCTTTCACCCGTGATTGTTATCACTCATAATAAATCATCGTCATTTTCACCCTTTGGTGAGTCAGTCAGAATCAAGTTTAGCAGGTTCCAAAGTGAACACCTAATCGTCAAAGTCTCGAAGGTCTAAGTCAGTAAGTCAGCAAGTTGGTCAACTCAGAGTATCAATAGCTTATCACGCAATCAGTCCCAACAAAACCTTGATCACTACATGTCCTAGGATGAAGCTTTCCTGCGATGGACATAAGCATCAGGTACCCCACAGTAATTAGTCTTGGCTAGCGATACGAAGAACATTAGCTTGTTTATTTACTTTATTTCGGTCTTTTTGACTTATCTTATTTTTTCGCTCATTCCAAGGACCTCTCGATGATGCCTAAACAAAACAGGTTTAGAGAGAAAGGAATGGGGCAATGATCATTATCTTTTTGTTTGTTGTGCTTGTTGGATGTTCTTGTAAAATAACTTGGTGAATACTTTCTTTGTTGGGTCCATCCTAGCAATGTTTCTGTATGTCAAGTGTGAATAGGATCAGTCCTATCTGATTGCCGAGTTAGAGTCCATCACACTAGGCGCAACGCCATCCTGGTTGTTAATACCTTGATGCATCACACCTATGTGTGTTATCAAACATAAAGAAAGTTACGCTCTTTATCTCCCATTCCTAGATAAGTAATACATCATCATCTTTCATCATTATCTCTAATAAAGTTGGCTTGTTGAAATTTTGCATCTTCTTGGATTCAAGGGTTCATCCCTCTCATTCTTCTACCTTCTTTCATGCTAACAATGCATCCATCATACATCCAACATGCATCCATCTTACATCCATCATGCATCCATCCTGCATCCATCATGCATCTTGCATAATTAGAACATCTCATTTACATCATCATTATCATATAGATTATATAGTCTCACCATCCATATATCCATTTTGAACCTCTTTGTCGTGAGATCCACCTCAAATCGAATCTTTTCGCTCGATCTCTCGAGGGGGAAATGTACTAACGTACTTATTTTCGCTGGGGCATCCGAAAAATCTGAATTTTTTTTAATTTTGATGTCAGCGGCATCATTCTTTGAAGCAATGCAACAAGTACATTGCTTCAAAGAGGGGCAAAATGTAGATATGCAAAACTAACATCATGCATCCCGCTCTAATTAACATTCAATTCTTCTATTAATCAATTATAACAATTTATTGATTAATTTCCTAAGGTTCATTAAATAAATCAAATTATTTAATCCTTATGTTCTTCTCATTTGATTTAATAAATCAAACTGATTTAATCAAATGTCAAATCCTAAAATCCCCTAAGTTAATTAATCTAAATTAATTAACTTCTAATCATGATTATCATTCTCTAGCTTTTGACTCAACTAGAGTCAAATCCAAACTCTTAACTAACCCACCCACTTGCACCAATAAATCATTTATTTGATTTATTATTTCCTCTAATTACATTCAAAATGGAATCAAAATGGAATATTCTTCCAATTTGAATCTTCCCCCCAAAAGGGACTTGTCCCTTCCAACAAGGTTTTAAATGCTATTTGCACAAGTCAAACATGGCATTTATTGCACCTTTCATCCCCCCTAAACATGTCATTTCATCCAAATTTGAATTTCAAATTGGCACATTGGCCAAGGCTTGCACATTCCTCACCCTCTCACACTTTGAAAAGTGGCATCTTGTCATTGGCTCATGAATGATCCCACATTCATCCAAATCTATCACTCTTCCTAATCTTGAATCTATAAAATGCAAAGCATTTCAACACAAATCCATCTACAACAACACAACACTTACTCATTGCAAGGTTACTCTCTTCATTTGAGAATCAATCTTGCTCATCACAACACCATTTGCTTAGCAACAACAAATTCTCATGGCAAGGTTACTCGCCACTTGTGAGAACTAATCTTGCTCATCATTTGGCACTTTTCTTATCATGGATTGGGAAAGGGCAGCTTCCTACACAACCAAGTTGCACCAATCCAATATGGGATAGGTTTATTTCATGGTTTAGATGCTTTGTTTAATTTTGTTGTTTGGTTGCATTTGAATCATGAAGTATTATCTCATAGGGATAGGAATTTCTGTTTATGTTGTTTTGTCATTGTGCTAACCATTTGCATATTTTCATGTCCACAGGTCAAAAGAAAGAATTTACAAAAAAATTTGGGGGTTGTTAAGACTAATTGTGAGAAAAGTCAAGAAAATGGGTTCTAGGAGGCCAAATGGGGCAGAAGGCTACAAGGCCTAAAATTGAGTTTTTCAAGAAAGCGATGGGTAAAAGGTGAAAGAATCCAATAAGATGGATCAGTGAGGAGATAAATAAACAAAGCAACAACTAGGATAGTGGTGCAGGGACACCTCGACTCTTGAAGTTTATGACAAGCTTCATAATTTTGTAATTTTTTAGTCATTTAGAATTTCGTGGGACCATGTTAAGAAATGGTTAAGTGTTTAAAATTGCAATGATATATTCATCAAAAGGATTAAATGATAGTTGTAATCGAATGGGAATATCGGGTGGATGAACAGTTTGTCTAACTACCCTAGAATCTCTATAAAGAGACAACATGTAACCGAATACGGGGAGATAGAGGAAATAGAGAGTGCAACTACGGGAAAACAAAAAAGACAGTAAACAAGAAGGAGAAGAAATCGGGCTCTCTGGCCTTAAAGCATGATGTTTTTGAAGTGTTAATATCTGGAATTCGTTAAAGAGGAGTTTCCATTTCCCTTCGTGTCATTCTCTCTATCTTTCTTGGTTTATTGTTTTGCAAATTGTGAATGCAGATTAGTTTTGAAGGATTCACTATTGTTTTCAATGTCATGGATGTCTTGTTTTTGGGTTTCTTTATGACAGTCCCGAATGGAATGGGAGAAACAGTTTCAGTTGACAGGGAATATACATAATATAACCGAGTGTGAAATTCTTGTATGGTTTTAAATGTATAACGGTTTTCAAAGAAACCATTACATCACTCAACCATTGTGTTTGAGCAATGTGTGACTCAGGCTTTGAATAGCGGAAAGGTGGCAGATAGAGTTAGAGGCTTAAGAACATGTCTTGATTAGTAGTGATCCAATAGTTAAGGAGTGAGAAGGGTGGATAAGCCACTGTCTTCTATTCTTTCCTCTACATCAGAATGGTATCAAAGCCAGAAGGTTCTGAGTGTGTTGAAGGCAGTCTACACTAGGCAATAGTGTGGCTTCTTGGTTGCAAGTTGATCCATCCAAGCTGCAGGAAGGATGCAGTTGTTCTTGCATGTGTGAAGATCTCAAGCTGAGGTCTTCATATTGTCTACACCAAGATGAAGCTGGGTAGAAGGTACAATGAGAGCAACCACTAAGAGAAGGGTGGGAAGCATCTTCCATTATCTTGTGTGGGTAAGATGGCAGTATTCAGGATTCAATGGCAGTATTTATATATATAAATATTGTGATATTGCTATCAGGATTCAATCGTGTAGTTTTACAAGTCAAACTCATTGACCCATGATTCATTAGTAGTGGTTCACAAGAACCCATCTCTCATGATAATGAATGGTTCATAAGGAGGAAGATACATCTTCATACATTTCTTCTATCACAAATGAGATAAGTGCTTGGTTTCATGAAGGTCATGAGACAACCATTAATGGGGAGTGGATACATGAAGAACTAATGGAGAATGATAATGGCTTCAGACCTACTATAAAATAATTTTTTTTTTGTTTAAATGATGCAAGAGGTTTTTGGTTTCAGTACCAAAATGAGCCTACGAAAAATGCATGTGAAACTCCTTTTGACCTTGAGGGTGTACTTACTCCATCTCAGTGACCATGCATTAAGGATGACATAGATCAATGCTATGGCTAACCAATTAATAATTATACATGTCAATAAGTCAAACATGTACATGTCAATAAGGGAACTACAAGTACTCATAAACATGTAAGCCTCAAAAATTATACACATGAATACATAGTATACACAAATTAGAACAAAGTATATGCATGAATACAAGGTATATGCATGAAAACATGTAAGCCACAAAGTATACACTCGAATGCACATAAGTCACAAAGTATACACGTAAGTTGTAAAGTATACACTTGAATATACGTAACTCATATCTATTGAACCATCAATTTAGAATTCAAATATGGATAGGCATCGAAAAAAGATATTTGCCTACATAAATATATGTCGATATAAGTATGAAATATATGTACAAAATAGCCATATAGGCTTACAAGAATGCCATCTAGGCATACAATGTCAAATATGTCCAATAAAAAATATGCACAAAACTGCCATGCAGGCATACAATAAAGGACACTGGAATCAAAAGTCATTGCTCTCCATGCCTAGGAAATAAAATATTTCCCTTTCCTTTTTGCTCAGATGGTGATAGGTATGTCACTCATTTTTTCTACGCTCGTGGAGTGCTCCTACTACTCCTCCTAGGGTTTAGCTCATGGTGAAGTTTTAACTGTTACAATAAGAAGTAAAGACATGAATATATAGAAATTACATTATAAGAAATGATATATTTGACAAAATAATCACTTACAGCCATCTCACGATCTCTCTCCATGAGGGAAATATCCTCATGCCCATGCTCAGGTGTGTTCAAGGCCCCCTGTATAAACCATACAAATAGACAAAAACTACGTGAATCAATAATGGTTTGATTTTTGACTAACTAACATCTATAACAATAAATGTAAATTAAAATTTACTAATTTTCCTCATACCTCTTCTGTCAAAGCCATCAAGGATTGTATAGCAAATGTCACACCAATATCCATTTCCCTTGTCACATTCAGAGGTGTATCGTCTCGCAACAACTAAAAATAAAAGAACAAATTATTCAACGTAATCAATGATGTGAATGTATAAACTACACAAATCTATTAAGTACTTGATTCATTAGTTAAACTCTTTATTCTATTATCTACATGAAGGTTTGAGTAAATTCAATACCACTAGGAAGTGTTCCATCAAAACCTCGAATATTAGTCTGTTCAACATCCAAAATTGCATATTAAATTACCATTCATAAAACAATTCCATTAATATGCAATAAACTTATAATTGTTTACTAGTTACATACCATAGCGACAACTGTATTGCAAAAATAGGTTGGTGGGGGGGCGGTGTATCGAGTCTCAACACTATGACCCTGCAATTTTATTAAAATCATAATACATTTTTAGTTAATCTTGCATTTCAAAATCAAAATTTAATAAATTAAATTCAATGAACATATGCAATAACTTTTACCTGACTATCGATGCCATATGCCTCATGCAAAATGTTAGCTACCCTCTCCATCTCCATAGCTATAGACGGATCCTGTGTACCAGTCTCCTGAGGGTCGGCAGGGTCATGTGAAAAAGTACCCCCACAAGATTGACACACATGTGTTTGAAGACCACCACTAGAAGACTCCCCTGGATGGTGCTGTAGAATAGGGCTAGTGTGACGGATGATACTCTGGGTCAAAGTGTTGATTTCTTGCAATGTCTCTACGTCAGCACTTTCCTTCACGATGGAAGGCATAGCAATGTGCTCATGAGGTGGCCTAGCGAGAGCTCGTCTACCTTGCCGCATAGGATCCGGCTGTGCACCACGTCTATCCTGAGCTGAACCCCCACCTCTCCCCTGGAAATCCCTCATATCAAAATAATTTGGGATTTTGTTCAATATGAACTCACTATATAGTTTCCTAAGGAAATATTGCAGGACCTCGCAATTGTTGCACGGTCGGTGATCGAAGACCATGTACCACCTATCATAAAACCGCTCCTTCATTTGTTGGTGGTGGCACCAATGGATAGGAAACCTCTTCGCATTGAGGGTAAGATTTTGATTTGTGCATGGGTCGGTGAATAATGAGCACAAATCACCTTTTGTTATTTTTAAATCTTTCACATCCTTGTATGATAGTTTATTTGTATAATACTCCCTAGCCGCCTGCCTCCTATCTTCCCATCCAGTTATTTGTTTGCTAATTGAATCTACATTTGTTAACATATCTTTCAAGGAATTTGCTAGGGTCATTCTTTCTGTGGTTGAACCATTTGGATCACTCAGCGTATTGATCAAATCCTCAATTTGTTTTTTGTTGTTCTCAATTTCACTCATTAAATTTTGTTGAGTGCCAGGAGGGGTTTGAGTGATTAGTAGAGGAGGTTGATGTTGTGGTTGATTTTGATCTTGAAGATTTGGTTGGTCCTCCTATTGAGGATTTTGAGGGTTTGCAGGTTGATTTGCATCTCCTAAAATTTCAAACAAATAGATATCAAATTCAACCTAAAACTAACAAATTCAAAATAAAAAGCATAGAATCCTTACCTCTTACAGCTCCTCATCGTCGTGGCGCCATCGTTGTGAAGAAATTCGGATTCTTGGTGAAGAAATTCTTCTCCTCGAACGCGAGCGCGCTATTTTTGTGTTTTTGGCCGCAGGTGCACAAAAAACCAGCCGAAATGCAAATGAGAGATTTGCATTTGTTTTTTGCGTTTAACAGTCAATAACGCGAGCACGTTATAACACACTCGCGTTATGGCTTTGCAGTTGTAGCCACCAGGACCTTGCCTAGGTTTAGCCGAAGGCATAATGCAAACACATTATAACGCACTTGCGTTATGGTTTACAACTTTTTTTTTTTTAGGGTGTCCACGAAATGGCTAGCCATTTCCATGCACCCGCCCATTGTTTTTCCCCTATTCTACTAAATCTTGTGACAGGAACCTCTGAATGTGACCTGCAACTTGTCTTTCATCCTTCCTAGGGTTTGAAATGTGGAGTTGACTTGAGGAGAATTTTTGTAATTCTTGAAAAACTTTGTACTTTCACATAATCTACATCAAAAGACCTACAAACACATGCAACTACTAGAAATAGATGAGGTTATGAAATAGGGGTTCACCTATGTCAAACCACTTCGTAGGTGATTAAACCCAAATGAGATAAACACAAAGCAATATTGAATGATAAAAAAATAGATAAGCTTACCAAAACCTTTTTGATGATCTTCAACTTGCATATCAACTCTAACGAAGTTAGTCTAAAAACCCTAATTCTTGTATACTTTCTTGTGAAGTCTTTGTTGCTTGAGTACTTGATGATTGAGAGCTAGAGAGTAAAAAAGAACCAAGAGAGAGGAAAAATGGAGGTAGAAACCCTTATTTGTACATGGGAAACCCTAAATTTCTTGAAATGCAACCTAATAGGCTGACCCTAGGGTTTTGGAGACAAGATTCCTATTGAATCTTATTTAAAATTTGAATTTTATGCCTAAAGGGAGTAGGTCGCCCAAAGTGGTGACCTATTCCACCTAGGAAATTTTTTGTGGTGGTCGGGAATTGATTTATGTTTAATAAAGTTAATTATATTTTCTTCCCGAAACACACTTAGGTTGGGAGTAATGATGCATTAGAAGGGAAAATTTGCATATAAAAATGGTTGATTGAGGGGTGATAGGCCTAGATGAATGTAAAAATGCAACACAACACTTTACAACATTCTATCTTAAGTCTTAGGAAGGTGTAAGAATGTATTATTTTGGTGAATTATGTTGAAAGGGTCTTCTAAAAGTGAAGAAATGTGTTACAACATTTCACAGTACCTTAGTAAAACACCATTATGTTATTGATGAATTGTAAGCTTACAAAGTTGAATCCAAGTGGTCAACATCAAAATCAACTGGAAAAGGCCAAAATGAGTGAAAAAGTGCCAATGTATACACTTTTTGGAAACACATTTAGCCCCCACTTTAGTGAGAGTATGAATATTCTTCAAACTCACACTAAAGTAGCTTAACCATGCACATTGAGTAGGATCTAGTGTACACATGTTAGTAAGTTGAGATGACTTATGAACAAGAGGCATGATCAAGCCCCAAGTATCAAGATCTGATGGAAAACTAAACATAAGTGTGAAAGATCACTAAAGGAGTGATGTGAAAGGGTAAAGAAAAGTCGGATCAAGATTTTACCATTTTTCCAGCTAGTTGTTCATTAGATCTAGGTTGTTTTTCGAAAAAGAAGGAAATGGTGTACTCACTCTGGGCCGATGAACTTTTCAATTTTTCGTCGGGTGAGAATTCCAAAAGGTGGTGAGAGACACGTACACTTAGTTGGTATGTGCTCACACACACAAAGGTGGTTATGGGTAATGTTGTGTTGTTAGTTGGGCTTCCTGCTCAACCATACCGAATTTGTACTCCCTAAAAACTTTGATAAGGTGCCACAAGGACAAGGGTGTGCTTCATCAGAGAATCAAATCCTTGGATTCTTAGAACCCATGAACAAGTGCAAGCTGGTAGTACAATCATGTATGTTTTTTTATGCAAGGTGTCCATGTATGCACAAGGGCTTGCAAAAAGAAAGATGAAAAATGAAAGTGTTTGGAGGAGTCTTGTTTAGTCATTTAAGGTTTTTTTGACTTAGGGAACATTGCATGTAATGTCTCCAAAAGAGGACCAATCAAAGTATAGAAGATTCACAACTTAGGGGATGTAGTGCATCACATTAAGCCACTAAGAGGAATGTAATATGTTGAGATACGTCACACTTATGAAAGGAATTATACCCAATATCATCCAAAAAGTTAGAAAAAAAATCAAGTGAAGTGACAAGGCTCCACTACGAATCACAAGTAAAGGGAAAAAAAAAATTCAAAAAAATTAAAGTAAAATAGAATTCTGCCAAGGTATGCCCCCACTTTAAAGGGATTGCTACACACCACTTTGTGAGAAATTTCTTTAAAGTAAAGAAAGGAAAAATGAAAAGAGAACATGAGAGCCTATCAATAAATGAGTATCCAAGAAAGGCTACATCATGTGGAAAAAGAAGAAGGCAAAAGAGAAGGCGGAAAAGATGCCGACAAAGTGATAAACACCAAACACCCAAGGGATATATATAATTGTGGTTAGTATGTTTGTTTCTGCAATTTTTGTTTTAGAGAGTGTCGAACTATTATCATCTCCTCAAACACATAGAATGAGAAGAAGGACACATAGAGAGAGAAAGAAAAATTAAAAAGAAATAGTTATTTTGGGTCATCATGGAAGAGACATAAGGTGTCCCGATGCTTTGCACCATTTGCAAAAAGGACCAAAGAAAGAAAAAGAATAAGAAAAAAAAATGAGCCTTAGATTTTGAGTCAACATGAAGGAGACATTTCAGTCTCAACGCCTTGCATCATCCTTAAATGAAAGGAAAGAAGGGCATGAAAAATAAAATAAAGAGCGTCATTTAAGTCAACATGAAGGAGACATTGCGATGTCAATGCCTTGCATCATCACCAAATGAAAGGCGAAAAGGAAAGGGAAAAAAGAAAAGGGGTTCATTTGGGTCAACATGAAGGAGACATTCTAGTATCGATGCCTTGCATCATCACTAAAAGGAAGATAATAAAAAAAGGTGAAAGGAGAACGGAAAAAAAAATTCATGACATGTAGAAGACATGAGGTACATATGGAAGAATATCACACACATCAAACAAGACAGGGAGCACATGACATACAAATAAACCAAAAAAAAAGAAAAATAAAAGGAAACACCACTAGCTAGGAAAGTATACATCACTCATCAAGCAAGTCATTGGCCTCCAATTATTTTTCAGTGTAAAACTTGGGAGGGTGACTAGTGAGAGGAAAGAAAATGATTGTTGAACTAGCATCTATATTAATTCTTGTTCGAGGATAAACCTCGTGAATGCTCATAGAAGAGGAAAAGAGTGAATTCAAGGTATGGTGTACCTCTTAATCAATTTTTGAATTCTCCTTGTCGTCATCATCTATGTTTATGACAATGGTAGGATGGATGACAATGTTAGTAGTGTTTTGTAATATGGGTGGTGATGGAGGAGATATTGGATCTAGCTATGGGGGTGGAGGAGGAGGATCAATAGGGGTGGCCTCACACATAGGAGGATTGGGCTCTTCATCTTAGTCTTCCTCATGAGATTGGCAGGCTAGAGCATGACGATGAAACCTATGTTCCCTAGCTTCTTTATTCCTTTTGGCTTTGTGATCAATGTTCATAGGTGAAGGAGTGGACTGGTCCACTATGGGTTTCTTATCATTCCTGAGAGGAGGAATAGGAGGCACTAAGGGTGGCTCATCCGATTTCTCTTTGGATTTATAAATTTTTTTGGTGCGAGGTGGGAGGATGAAGTTACTATCATGATCTCTAGGCCTCTTGAATGATGTGGAGGAGGTTTTAGGAGTAGGTTGGTTAGGCACATTCTAGACAAGTGGAAACATGGCTTCATCAGGGATGGGTGAGTTTGAGGTAGAAGGAGGTATGTTGTACAAAGAAAGTTCATATATCTTCTTGGCTTTGAATTTTTGGTATGCAATAAAGAAGAAGTCTCATCTAGGGGTGATGGGATACATAGGTTCAAGACAAAAGACATCTAGGGAAAATTTACCCTTAGAGGATAATGGCTTAAAATTTCTATGATGGACAATAAATATGTCATTGTCGATAGGAAACTTCACACAGTTATGAATGGTGGATGGGACTACTTTCATAAAACAAAGCCATGGAAGGCCAAGTCTTAAGCGAAATTGGTCTAATTGAGGTATAATTGAAAAGGTAACATCCAATGTCTTGGGACCTATTTTCATGGGGAGGGCAATCGATTTGATTGTTAGGAACAAAACCATGGTGTGTTTTGACCCATGCAGTAGGTCGCTTATAGACATCTTGATCAAGATTATGTAATAGAAGAAACTCTTTGGTGATGAAATTCTCACCACATGTTGGATATATGAGTATCCCATTAGTGGGTTTATCATAGATGTGGCCAGATATGTAGAGAGTCCCATCAGGGAGGTTTCATAGTACATATTGTGTAGAGAAGGATATGTGAAGAGGTCCTTTGGTTGGATCCTTTCAATGGATATCATCAATTGCACCTACCATTTCGTTAATAGGTGAGACATGGGTTACTGGTGGAATAGAAGAAGAATGCAAATCTTGTGAATCTACATCCATTACATTGGGTGGGGAATTTTCAGTTGACTTGAAAAATGACACGTTATGATTAGGCATGGGGTTGGTAAAAATATGCAAGTTTTGATTAGGGGTTGCCATTAATGTATTTATTTTAACATTAATAATAGGAATAGATAGATGTCTTGAATCAATGAGGTATTGCACTAGGTTCTTTACACAGTTCAGTATCATGGCCATTTTGGCAATGAAAATAGAAATAAGTAGTGGAATTATAGGAAGGAGGTAATTTTTTTGTTGGGATCACCAAAATGTAGCAGCAAAAACATATGATAAAAAGGTAAATAGGATTACCTTACTAGGATCTTAGGGTTTTTCCAATCAAGTTCACCAAAATGTACCACAAAAAGCATATGTTAACAAGGGAAAGATGATTCCCTTACTAGGGTCTTAGGGTTTTTCACCCTAAGGGCACTTAGTTAGGAATAACTCTCTTTCCTCTAGGTTGATATGTTTAAGGCATGGATTCATTCAAAAATGGGGGAGATATTTGATGATGGTTGTGAATGTGTGTGATATGTGGCTAGAACTGAAAGTAAAATAAAGCTAATCTAAATGTATGCAAATGTAAATGAAACAAAACCAAAGTAATGCTAAACTACTCTAGAATGACCTACATGTTTATTTTCTAGAAAATGACAAAGAAGGAGAGAAGGTGTGCACCTAGAGAATTTTTTTTGCAAAAGAATGCTCTCGGGAGCCTTTGGAGAATGCTGGAAATTTATGGGACACTTACGCCAAGTGTGGCGAGCTAGACCTCCAACTAGAAAAATTTCATGAAACAAGTTTCAAGGAAATGGGTGTCCAGAAAACTAGAAACCTTTTTTTGGGCCTATCATAGGGACAAGTTCACCAATAGGGGTTACCTAATCCTCTTGTAGCTCTGTGAGGAATCACGCTTTGGTTTTGTGGGTCTCGATTATTTTTCCCCTATTCTGTAGCAAATAGGTGATAGGAACCTCTGAAAGTGACCTGCAACTTGTCTTTTTTCCTTCCTAGGGTTTGAAAATTGGATTTGACTTAAGGATAATGTTGGTACTTCTTGCAACGCTTTGTACTTTCACCTAATATGCATCAAAAGACCTAAAAAGACATGCAAATACAAGAAATAGATGGGGTTATGAAATTGCAGTTTGCCTAAGTCAAACCCCTTTGTAGGTGATTAAACCCTGTGGACATAAAAATCAGCAAATGTCTAGAAATGCTAAAATACATACACACTATTAGCATGATCAACATTCAAAAACCAAGAACACCTCCATATCTTCATGAAATAATACCTCATGCTTCAAAATGAAAACACATGACTAAATTAGTTGAAACATATTAAAAATACATGAAGTATACCTATTCCATGATGGATTGGTGCTATTATTTGTGTAGAAGATAGCCCTTTCCCAATCCTTGCCAAGAAAATGAGATGAAAATTGAACTCACGTTTCCTATAGTGAGAATGCTCCAATTGTAGATGAAAAATGAGAGAAAAGGCATTGAATTTATAGGAAAGATTGAGACAGGAGAGGGCAAGATAGAGGAATGTGGGACTAATCCCCATGAAATAGGAGAGAGCCACTTGTCACAATGTGATTGGCCCATGATCGTGCAAGTTTTGTCGAATGTGCCTATTTGAAATTTGAAAATGGCATTAAATGCATGTAGTTGAAGGATTTGGGGTGAAATTTTGCGTGGCCAAAAAATTCAAACAAGGGGAGTTAATGAGGGCATATTCCTTGTGAATATGGCTTGTGATGAAAATAGGGGTTTTAATAAATCAAAACAAATAATTTATTGTGCAAGTGGGAAAATCTAGAGGATGGGACATGGGTTAGGTTTAGCATTAATCAAGGATTTGACTAATTAAGCTAGTGATTAGGTGGTGTGACATTTGATTTGCATTTTTTTATTTGTTTTAAATTAAATGAGAGGAAAATGAATATTAGTCTTTTAATTAAATACATGTGATTTAATTAAATCAAGAGACATTAGGAGATTGATTAATTAATTTGATTTAATTAATTAAGAACAAAATGATAAAATATGATGTTAGTCAATAATGTTGATTCTGCATGTCTATAAACCTAAATGAGATAAACACAAAGGAACACAAGATTGAATGATAACATAATAGAAAATCTTACCAAATATTTTTTGATGATCTACAACTTGTATAATTAGCTCCAATGGAGTTAATATAAAAAACCTAATGCTTTTATACTTGCTTGTGAAGTCTTGGTTGCTTGAGTACTTGATGATTGAGAGCTAGAGAGTAAAAATGAACCAAGAGAGAGGAAAATTGGAGGTATACACCCTTATTTATACATGTGAAACCCTAATTTTCTTGAAATGCAACCTAATAGGTTGTCCCTAGGGTTTAGGAGGCAAGATTCATGTTTAATCTCATTTAAAATTTGAATTTTATGCCTAAAGGGACTAGGTCTCCCAAAATGGTGACGTAGTCCACCTAGCAAAATTTTGGTGGTGGTCAAGATTTGATTTATGTTTAATAAATTTAATTATATTTTCCTCCCGAAAAACACTTAGGTCAGGACTAATGATGCATTAAAAGGGAAAATTAGCATATAAAAAGGGTTGATTGAGGGGTGATAAAACTAGACAAGTGTGAAAATTCAACACAAAACATTAAAAAAAATTGTCTTAAGGCTTCGAAAGGTGTAAGAAAGTATTATTTAGGTGAATTATGTGGAAAGGGTCTTAGAAAAGTGAAGAAATGAATTACAATACTTCACAACACCTTAGTAAAACACTGTTATGTTATTGATGAATGTAAGGATTACAAGGTTCAATCAAAGTGGTCAAGACCAAAATCCACTGAAAAAATCCAAAATGAGTTAAAAAGTGCCAAGGTATACACTGTTTGGTCACACTATATATATATATATATATATATATATATATATATATATATATATATATATATGTTGTTTGGGAAAGTTCCCTCTGCTAATAACTGTATATAAACCCGTTTTCCATCAAGGCATGCAAGTTTTACCCTATTAGTTTTCAAAGGAGTAAGAGGTAGTAATCCTGAAGGAGACTATATTGAGTGCCTTTATTTAGAGAAAATCAATGTTTTTAGATATGGTAAGGATAAATGAAGGAAACTCTTGAGAGGATTGAATCTAAACGAATTGGTCAAGAGGTTCTAATAAAAGAATTTATAAACTAAAGGAAGAGATTTTCAACAAGAAGGATAGATAGACAAGAGGTTGGTACAACATACATGTATAATTTTCTCTATCATTATTCTATAGATTAGAAATAATATTTAAGGAAGCTTGCAAATGAAGCTATTATTGATAGTAATAATAATCAAAGGATGTTTCTAAAACTATAATAAATTTATTGATTTATATATATGTATATTAAATAGATATTTTGACATTATTTATACAAATTATAATATAAGAAAGATATTAAATTATAGGTTTTATGTTTTGTGGGTTAAGCACTTCTAAATATTTATCTTCATGTATTTTATATTATTATAAAATACTCCATTAATATAACATAATAATCATTAAATATATTATTACAAACAAGAAAATCAGTATAATAAATATATTATTAAAAATAAAAAATCAATATAGTAATGTTAAATAAATTATATTTAACTTGTGTTAAATAATATAATAAAAAATAAATCTTGGGAGAAGGATATATCTCTTTATTTATATATATTATTTAATAAGGTATCTATAAGCTAGTTTAAAATGGGAGATAGGTCTATTCAATTTAAAATCAAATTAAATCCAATTAAACACATTTTCAAGTGAGCAATTATTCTTATAATTTGAATTAAATCCGATTAAAAACATTTTCAAGCAAACAATTATTCTTATAATTTGAATTAAACTTACCCTTTCACAAGGATCCAGACATCTTGAATTAACTTAACAATATCAGATGTGATTAATATTTGTTATCTTTGAATTGTATTTTTTTTTTTTTTTAAGGCATGTCCCTATTTGAGTTTGTGAAGCTCACTTTTCCCATCAATGATTCACAAGCCCCGAGATACCCTACAAGGGGCTTCAATGAATCTCAGTCATGCATATTTTTTTGCCATAGCTCACCTCTATGTATTTCTCCTTCATTGTGTGCAAGTAAAATTACCGAACCAACCTCTACTATGACCAGATTCTCATAGCAGATTCAAACATGGAAAGAAGAAAACATAAAAGTTTTAAATTCATGTACACCTTTTCAAAATAAAGCTCTTGGAATTTAAGAACAAAAGTGAAAGTTGTAGATTAATTCCAAAGAGTTCAAGGAATATATACATTGTTTACTACGGCCTTGTGAGATTATTCATCGTTCTCAATATTGTGCACAAGACTCCAAGCACACTGGTCATTTAATAATTTATTACACTTTCAACATTTTTATTTAAAAGGCTGTACAAAAGTGAATGGGAATGCTTGGTTGTATTTTTATATAAATTATAAAAATATAAATTAATAAATATAATAATATAAATTAATTATATAAACTAATAATAAAAATTATAAATTATAAAAATATTAATTAATAAATTTAATAATATAAAAATAAATATAAATTAGATAAATTAATAAAAAATTTAAAATCAAAAAATTAATAATATAAATTTTAAATTGTAATTTTTTATATAAATTAACAAATATAATAATATGAATATAAAAATAAATTTTATCAATTGATAATAATATTCAAATCAATAAATTAATAATATAAATTATAAATTAGAATTTTTTATATAAATTATAAAAATATAAATTAATAAATATAATAATATAAAAAATTAATAAAATACTATTAAAATCATTTTGTAAATCATGTATCAATTGATCTTATTTACTACACAAATGTGTGCAAAAAATAAACCATATTTTTCCTAATTGACCTTTCACACATCTTCGACGTACCCATTGCACAAGGTGTGATAACTATTTAAATTAATTATCATCTATTATAGATAGCATGATAAGGTCAGGAATAGTTAACACCTTGCAAGTAAACTGTTTATGTAGGCATGACTGCAATTAGCACTTCACACATAGACCAATAGATTGGACATGTAGAGGCTTACAAATGGAGGTGAAATTCATGTGCATGCATACATTTTTCAGGGTAATTAGATGATTTTTTCATATTACCATTTTTGGGGATCCAAATGAAACCCTGATCATCTTACACCTACACCCACCTCATAAAAAATATTACTTGTTTCCTTTCTTCTTTAAAACATTTGTTGTTTCGCGAGCTTCCTATAATTACAGGTCTACAATTTATTTATTTTGGTTTCTAAGGAGGATCCTTGGTGGAGGCTCCAGTGTATGGTTGTGAGGTTGTTGTGCCAAAGTATGGCTACTAGGTTGTTACACCATTAAGGATGGGTTTGAACTATTTTTTAATCAAGAGAATATTTTATTTTATTTTATTTTTGTTTTCTTCCTAGTGCTATGTGTAGTACCCAATGGTACTGTTGTTGTATTTTAATTTTATTTGAAATACCTCAGGTTTGATAATTGCTTATGGGTGTGGGGGTATGGATGGTGGGGTGGTGATTTACTAGAGTAACAATAATGAGATGCCCCAAGCACCCAACACCCGCTAGAATTCCTAATTCTTGGTGATTAGCTTCTCTAGTTTTATTGGCTCTTTTAATTATATGATCATTCTTTCCATTGTCAATAGATCTTCTCATGGATTCATTATTGTAGGGTTTAAGAGTTGAGTCCTAAATATACTTGCATTTAAAGCCTTCCCTCATGTAGTTGAATTAAAACTGGTATGCCTTTGTTTACTTTCAATCCTTGTCCCTTCTCATTTTTTTTATTCAGAACTAGGTTACAAGCATGATGCAACGTTTTACCATAACCTAGAAACTTGAAAAAAGTTACAGCAACAACCAAGACCCATTTTGGAAGCGATAATATTATTCCAAAATATCTTGGATGCCATAGTGGGTTTGATGCAATCCATCTGGAGGGGCATGCTACCACATTGGCCTACCCACAAACTCTTGGGTTTGCATCCCTAGTAGCTACACCCACGCAATGGACTGTATTCATAGAGAGGTCTAAGATCTACCCATACCCATATTTATTTTAATATGTACATATCTATTATTATATTATTTGGACAAAATAAAAATTCGAAGATGAAGGCATGGGATTCATACGAAACCCATTATTTTTTGTCCTATTATTTTTTTATTATTTATCTTGTGTGAGTGTTAGCTTTGTTTCCAAAACATAGTGATTATTTCACTCATCAATAGTTAGCACTGTTAACACTGTTATCAAAACCTTTGATTCTAGGTGGTTGTTTTTTATTTCCTTTCTTGTAGGTACCTTATTTAATTAATATATATTTACTTGCTTTATTTTCATTAACTTACCATTCATTTTTTTGTTTCTAACTATTTCCATTTCTCTTTACTTTTATGCAGATTTGAAATAGGGGACATTTTAATGAATTCTCGAGTTTATGATGATAGCATTGAATTTAATTCATATTATATGCTTTCATCGAGTTTGTTAATTAAATTAGAACTTTGGGTAACATAAAACTAAATTAATATTGAATTCCTTAACTTTAGTTGCATTAGATCTATTCTATTTTGCAAACTTCTAATTTTGGAAGTTACTTCAATGATAGGGTTCATCAAATTGACACTAAAATCTCATACCAAGTTGTAGCTTCTTGAATTTGCATTAGTGTCCTAGACATAGTGTTGCTTACCTTATAGTGAAGCTTCCCCCAATAGAGCTGTCTAATCAAAATTGTGAAGATTTTTTTTTCCTTAGTCTATTTTTTATTTTTGGCTTTAATTTTATCTTTGGGAAGATCCATGGGTGTGCAATATTCCATGTGGTGTATATGCCCTCTTTTATGATTAATTTCCTTTCAATTGGGATTTAGAACTCGTGTCGGCTTGGCAGATGATTTCTTAAAATCACTTTCACAAATTTGAGACTCTCCGCCTGCATGGCACATCATCTCTTCACTGCTAAGAAACTACACTTTGGGAGACTTCATCTAGAGTCTGTAAGAATGTGTCTTGCCTTGTTCTAACGAGGGGATGTGAGTTGGTGCCACTAAAGCCACTTGACCGAGTCACAAGACCTTATTTGGATAGTTCTTCTAGGATCCAAGTGTTTATGAAAGGAAATGCTATTAAAATATCTAATTGATATTAATGTGGCAATTGAAAGTTGATTAAGTTGATTGCAACGATCTAACAAAATATCTAGGATCAGTTTCCAAGGTATTAGGTGTAGACATCTAGGAGTCATTACCTATGAATGAAGTCAGTGTTTCTCTCTCCTTGGTAGCTCTAAATTAGAGGCGACAATATTTAGAATGGGTTCCTGAAGTTTTCATTTTGGAAAAAAGTTTCCTTAGCTTTCACAGTTAGTAGGAATATTTTCTCTTAAAGTTTATAGAACATTGCTTCACTCTGGTATGTTATGTCTTTTATATATTCAAACTATCATCTGATTGGAATTTGATCTCTATTTTAAGTTCATTTAATATTTGAAATACAAGTTATTTGGGAGAAATACTCAAAACAATGCATAATATGGCCTTTTTCAATGTTTCCTTCTCTATATATTTGTCTTGAATAGAGCACTATGCCTTGCTTATTCTAAATAGTTTCATTATTTGATTTCCATGTTGTCTATGTGCATAATAAAGTTATAATCTATAGAGAATAAATTATGTCATTGGAATTATTTGTTTTCTTTGCAGGGTTATCATTGCTTCATGTTAAGCTATATTAGGAGGAAGAGTTTATGTAGCTTTTGAATGTTTTTATGCTAATTCTTGGAAATTCTATGTTCGGTTGAATCTTAATACACACTTCCAACGGGTGGATTGAGTGACTGCATTGTGCTTGTATCTACCTCTATTACTTGTTCTCTTCCTAGTACTGAAGGGATGTGGTGGTCATGTGTCTATCATGTCATTCAGAGAAAGAAACTTGTGGTTTTGAAATATTGTAAAAGTGTTGGTGCATTGCCATTTTTATGTTTTATGTTTACATTCCTTTAAACTCTTTTCCCAAACTCAAAGAAGAGTTGAATTTCTATAAAAATATCAGAGGTATTTAGTGAGGCACATATTATTCCACACTCACTGAATTTCCCATAAGACTATCATGGAGGTGCAAGCTTTGATGATCAATAGTTATTTATTTGGCACACTGAGTAGGACAAGTTGTGAACGTATGATTAGAAGTCAAAAATATTTCTAAATCAAAGTAAGGAAGGAAACTAGAAGTTGCATGCCCAGGGTCCAAACAAGAGCATCTTCGAAGGGTAACTTTTAGTACTCCCAACTAATCTCCTCAGTACCTAGGAAAAGCAGACTTATAGGTTTTGTATTGCATGTAAGAAGCAACGAAGTAAGGAGTAAGAGTCCAAAGTTTAGAGCCTTATTTACTCTCCTCGGAGGTCAAATTTTCCAAATAAGAATACCAGTTTACCCAATCTATAGGAATCTTTTCTCCATGTCTCATGTACCCCCTCCTACTCCCAAAATAATTGTAACATGGGACAGTGGTAGTCCACTATTTCCACCTACTCCTCACGATGTCTAGCCCACCATACCCACAAATGCCCTCAAGTCTATTTTGAAATTCTCTAGAGAGGACTTTTAAACCCCTTATGAGCACATCCAAGATGTAATAGAGGTATGAAAAGAGCATAATATTACAAAGGAAAAAATTTCTATGAGATTTTTGGCCACCTCTTTCAAAGGGAGAGCTCAAGACTGGTATAAATCCCTGACTTCCAATTCTATCAGCTCGTGGGATGACCTCAAAGAAAATATATCTAAATAGTTTTTTGAAAAGAGAGATCCTTCTTCACTTCTTCATCAACTAATCACCATCAAGAGAGCTCCCCAAGAGGCTAGGAGCAATTTGAACACTAGATTTAACAAAACCTGGTAGAGGATGCCCACGACTACCTGACCTCAAACTATGATGGAATTCATGTTTCACCTGAAGGCTATCAATTCAGATATTACAGTCATGATAACTTGTATGGGAGGGGATACCTTACCTGATGCCTACGAGGTGGCGATACACGTAGGTAATAGTTTGATAGATGTTGGGAAGCTACCGTCACAACCTTTGATGGCTATTTTCATATAAATGTCAGGCACGCAAGTCTAAGAGGATTCTACTTTGAGAGCTTCCATGATGCAAGTGATAGGTTTGGCTTCACCCTATTCTATGTATTTATACCCCACAACATAGCTGAGCATGTCAGGTTATTCCTTTGTAGCAGTAGACATTAATGATATGAAGAGTCTGATGTGATCTTTTGCTAATGAGTTAGCTCTCATTAAGAGAGAACAAGTGGATCCTCCAAAGAAAGCCACTCCAACCTACCAAGGAGGGAGACCCTTCTATCCATGGAGCACATACCAGGGATCTTTAGGTTAGGGAGGTCAATAGGTAGCTCCCGCCAACTAGATAGTTCCTATCACCATTCCATTATAGATGATCAAAGACACTCATAACAAAGAGTTGATTCTAGGTCAAAATAACCTAGCAGATGATGAAAAAAATGGTTCTTTCACTACAATGATAGTCATATTCCTCAAAATTTCCCAAGGGGAAACATGCCACATAGGATAGAAAAGAAAAGAGACAAAGACACACTTACGAATATAGAAGGATATGAATTCTCTAAAATGGAGAATTTTTATTTTCGAGCAGAAATGCAAGGGATGGTCGTAGAACAAGAGTTGGATATCGTACCTAATCAAGCACTTTTTTCCTTCATAGATGAATAAGATGCAGTATTCACGAATGAAGCTCCAATGACCAACACTTCACAAGTACAGTAGGTATAAAACACCAAATCCAAGAGAAGGCTCATGAGAGAATACATGCCATAAGATCCGCTTCACTCTTAGTCTCATCAACTGCCATTTCAAGAAAGATAGCTACCACAACTAACTTAGCAACAATGGATACCACCGTCACCTAAAAAATTATCAGATAAGACAGAAAATGAATTCACGATGGACCATCTCCCTCTGAAGATGAGGGAGATTCTACCATTTAGACTGAAGGCCCTGCTAGTCGGGACAATCAACATAGTGGAGAAGCTCAAGAAGGCACTTGCTGATGTGTCTTTATGGGGTGTAATATCCATCCCTAATAAAAGGGCATTGCTGTAGGAAGCATTGAGAAATGAAGAACCAAGACCACATTTAGATGAAGTTCTACGGTGTAATCATATTAAAGATAAAGGTCTTGCATCAGATCCTCAAGCTCCATTAGCTGCAACTTATACAAATAATGCAGATGATGCAAAAGAGAAAGAGGTAAGCAAGATGAAGGCCACTCCTTTCTTTTTAATATTAATTATGGGAGATAAAATTTTGTACAACAATATGATTGAATTGAGAGATAGTACGACAATAATAAAAAACCAAGTGATTGATGCCTTAATGCTTAAATATGAACCTTTGGAAAAAGGGATCGTGCAGTTGGACAAAAAAAGGTTATGATAGTTGGCTGGATAAAATATGTATCCTGGACTCTCTTTTTCTACACAGGCTTGACAGTGTCATAGGAGGTAGTTGTAATAAACATTTCCCAAGTCTTTGGCATGTGTCTTTCCAAATATTTTATTGCAATGCTGGGAAGATACTTGGTATTGGACAAGTCCTATTTGATATTAAGAACCAAGCACAAGGCAAAGATGAAGATTCTCTGAGAGTCTTTACACCTTGAACATATAGTGGACAATGTTATTTTCTATTTTGAGGCAGCACATACCTCTTTTTCAAGACAAGAGGGATACTGCATAGAAATGATAGAACATGAAGAGGATACAACCAAGTGGACTCCTGAAGAAGATGTTCTGCTCAACCAGTTCATTGAATCTGACCCGTTTGGAAATTTCCATGCCACAGGACTAGGCACGTATGTAATATTTGATGATGACCTGGTTTATCTAAAATTGATGATGGACCAGGAGAGTTATGATCATCCAACAGATAATCATCTATGGAACTTGTACTTTTATGGTGCTAAATGCAAAGCAAACTCTAGAGAAAAAAAATGATTATTGTCTTTGACAATATCGGAGACCCTTAAGGCTTATCAAATCTAGTTTTCATGTTCCAATAATTATGTGAAATATGAAGCCCTAATGCATGAGTTATTTCTCATTAAGTGGATGGGCACAAAAAGGTTGCAGGTATTGAGAGATTCAGAGTTAATTGTGAGCCAAGTCCAAGGGTGAGCCGCAACTAAAAATACAAGGGTGAAGGTCTATAGAAATTGGATATGGGATTTAATCGAAGGTTTTGAAGCTTTCAATGTGCAATTCAGTCCCTGATCCCAAAAAATTATAGTGGATCAAATGGTTTCTGTCGAGTCATAATTTTAGTCAGCTTTTGATTCAAAGTAGAGCACAATTCAAATCGTTGTTCGATCATGAATTCTCGACAATGACTAGAACTAGAATTTTTTTGAGCATGACACCTAGATAGCCACTTTTATCCAAAAGTTGGAAGGAGTTCCTAAAAATTTAGAACCAAAAGATAAACCTTCTGAAGGGTAGGTCATTCAGCTAAAATGAAATAAGCTCCCTTGGGGTTTAATTTCCCTTGAGAATCTCTTTGATTGTGAAGATGTGAGGAATGGTAAGAAAAGGTGTACAATCAATGAAAAGTATTATGAAGAGTTGGATGTCATAAATGGTAGAAAGTAGAAATTCAGAAGGAATGTTCTATGGGAAGACAAGGAAAGGTTAAGGGATCTATGTTCTAGGTAGGATGAGGTTGGAACATGGACCTATGATGATATTAGAGGATATCATCTTGGTATAATCTAGTATACCATCAATTTGGTAGAGGGGTTGAAACAAGTCTTATAGAAGCAAAGGCATGTTGATCTGAAAGTTGAGGCAGTGATGGCACAAGAGCAAACTAAATTAATTGAGTCTCAAATAATTTACCCAATTAACCACTCAACTTGAGTGTCTAATTTGGTGAGCGTCTAAAATAAAAAAGGTGACATCAAGCTTTGTGTCAATTTTCGAGACCTCAATAGGGTGTCGCTAAAAGATCAATACCATTTTCCATCCATGGAGCAGATTTTGCAGATGATAGTCAGGTCAGAGATGTTCTCATTGTTTGATGGTCTCTGAGGATACAACCAAGTATATGTCAAGGAAGGAAACCAATATAAAATGACGTTTACCACCAAGTGGGGAATGTTCACATATGCAAAGAATCCCTTCTGACTCTCAATTGTTGGTGCAAAATTTCAGTGGGCTATGGACATTTATTTCGTGGGATTGATCAATTCAATCATTTTGATTTTTTTTGGATGACCTATCTATTTTTGAAAGTTAAAGGTTGATCATTTTGATCATATAGAATAGGTTCTCTAGAGGTGCCAACAGTTTAAGATTTCTTTCAATCCCCAAAAATGTGTTTCCAGTGTACCTCAAGGTAATCTACTTGGCTTTGTAGTATCCAAGGAGGGAATTGCAATAGATCCCAAAAGAGTGAATTCTATAATAGATTTACCCCTGTCGATAAATTAGAAATGGCTACAATCTTTCTTAGCAAAGATTAATTTTGTCAACCGGTTCATTTCTAACTTTGTAGGTATCGTGAGACCCATCACGTTGATACTCAAGAAGAAATTGATGTTCAAATGGACCCCCAAAGGAAAGGTAGCTTTCGAGAAAATAAAGAAGGCTACTTTCGTTGCTTTGATGCTGGCCAATATGGAATTTTCTACAATTTTACTTCATTATGTGTACATTAGTCAGAATAGCATAACTTTTGTGCTCACTCAAAGGGATGAAGATGATAACGAGGATCATCTGATTTCTCTTCATTAAAGAACCCTCAAGGGTTATGAAACCAGATACAATTTGTAGAAAAGAAAGCATTTTCCATTGTCAAGAGCCTTAAGAAGTTCTGTCACCTGCTATCAGCCAATAAAATCACCATTTTGGTTGTTCACCCGAGTGTAAGGGAATATATTATTGAAGGATAAGTAACCAAAAGAGATCCAATTGGATCGCCAAGATCCTGGAATACGACGTAGATATCAGAATGTCTAAGATGGTGTGAGGAAGATTCCTCTATGAGTATCTTGCACAAGAGTTGGGTTCCAAAGCTGACAAGGAGATTGATCAAGTCTACTCAAATTAGTTTTAGTCTGACGAATCCTAGATGGCAGATCAAATACTATATATGTAGAAAGGAGACTACCTGATGGCCCTCCCATTCCACAAACAAAGATACTACTGACTGCAAGGCACTAGGTACGTATTAGTCGAGGGAATTTTATTTAAAAGAAACTATGACATGGTATTGGTCTAATGCTTAGACAAGTGCTAGACATAAAGGAATTTTTTGGAATTCCATAGCATTCTTGAGGGTGGACATTTTTCTACTAAAACTATCACTCTAAAAATCATGCGAGTGGGATACTATTGGCCCTCAATTTTTTTTGAAGTGCACCATTTAGTGCAGAAATATACTTAGTGCAAATTTTTTGTTGGAAACAGGAAGAATTCAGCTTTTCCATTAAGTTCCATCATAACTAAAGAGTCTTTTTCTCAATGGGGATTGGACTTTGTCGAAATGATAAATCCCACCTCCAGTGCTAGTCACAAGTGGATCCTCACAATGACTAATTACATCACAAGGTGGATAGAGGCTATCACCGTAAAAGGCGGTATAGAGGTTGAGATTATTAAATTTCTAGAAGAGTTGGTGACTAGGTTTGGCTCACCAAATACTATCATATCCTATAATGGGTATGTGCAGGATCATCATGGAAAAAACAGGCCCTTAAGTGGCAAAAAATTCAAAAAAATCAAGTTAGGCAACTTGACATACAAATTTGAATAAGTCATCTATATTATTTCAAAAATATGTAACAATTGAATTTGTAGAAAATTGAATGTAGTTACTTAATCACTAGGTTTATTTACAAAAAAAATAAATCTATTGGGTTAAAGTTCGAAATTTCAATATAGTAGTACTTAAAATTTAGGGAAAAATAAGTAGGTATCTATCTGACCATGCTAACCACATTAAAATGATAATAATTTTTTATAAGATTTTAGATATAAGTAGAGGACTCATGTCCCAATGTGATGCATATTTTTTTATAGTTTTTTTCCAAGTAAATAATTAATTATAAAAAATTTATGACAAATTAAAAAAAATATAAAGACTTGTATGTGTGACCACCTTAATTTGGTCAAAAATTCATGAAATTGAAATTTTTTTATTTTTTAATCTTATAGTATGTGAAGCATAGAATATGACGCATGTTTTGGATTCAAAAAATATGATATCATTTGAAAGCTATAGATGTTTTTCAATCAGCCTAAAAATCAAGACTTTAGTCATAATTCAATAGAAAATGAATAATATTTATTTACTAGATTCAAAGTAACACATAGTTTATATTGGTTGAAAGCTGAAAATCTCCTTTAAAAACCCTTTTAGTGTCATCAATTTTGGCTAAAAAATTATTCATCACCCACATACCCATCATATTGCAACTTTTTGAGCCATCGTGATCCTACACATACCCTAATTTTTGGGCCTTTGTAGGTTCAAAGATTTCATATTTTTCTATTAAGAATGGGTTCTACCTCAAGACTTCACCAAACTATTAACCACAAGGTAATGGGTTAGCGAAGTCAACAAATAAAAACCTAGCAAGGTTAATCAAGAACATTAAGTCTGGATGATAGAGAGAATGGCACAAGAATCTATAGACTGCTCTATAGTATTTATCTAAAACTATTCCATTAAAGTATGACATTCTTTAAAAAATTCACAAATATGTACCATATGTAAAATTTTGTAAATATTGTTTTAAGTTTTAGAAAAAAACTAGAGGAAATGAAGAACACATAAGAAGTAAGGAAATATTGTATCATGTATTATATTTTTATCAAAATTTACAAGTATAGGGGTCGCCTGAGGCTCAATTTTATATAGAAAATATCTCTCAAGCAAAACCCAGAAAAGGGTGTTTGAGTAAAAAGTAAAAAAAGAGAAAAATGGAGGTATTTTTTAAAAATTTCAAAAGATAGGCCTCCAACCATAGTTACGTAGGCATGTTTCTCATAGTCATTTTGTCTTCTTCTTCTTCTTTGTTAGCAGGAAATTAGGGAACACACAACACACATCACACACCACATGGACCTTGACCCTAGTCTCTGTGATTTTATGCCAGAAGCTCAAAACGGTTTTTTGAAGTCCCACCCAGGAAGAACCTCAACACTATATTCCTAAAGGAAGTAGCTAGCTGAATGTAGAGCTAGAGCATGGTGTATTTCTATGTCCATGGTGTGGAAGTCATTCAAAAAGGTTAACCAAGACACATCCATGCCACAATCAACATACCGACGAAGGTTGATCATACGAGGAATGCCCGTACTAGAGATGAAAACTTACATGATCTCACCTAGCCCTTCCAATGGATAGATGCCAAACCTGCGGTGACAAAACTCCACTATCTGAGGTTTGGCTACATTCGAGTCTAGGAGGGAGGCTAGGAAGTGGGACATAATGTTGCAATGTATCCTCATTTGGTTTTCATCTTCAATGGAGTCCTTCTTGATGACCCAACAAATGGAGATTACTCCAAGCCAGTAACACCTCTTTACCAGGTACTTGATTATGTCAGAAATAATCTCCCTAATGAAGATGTATTGTGGCCTTTGTGGGAGTAGACAAATAGGAGTACCTAGGCTGACAAACATGGCTAAATAAGTAGAGCAAAAGATGATAAGATAATGAAGAAGAGGCTTGCTTTTTGAATGAATATTGCCTTAATATGGCATAGCTATTTATAGATAAGAGGTTTTGGTGAACCCAAACATCAAAAGGTCTATTTTTGGTCGGACGCTATTGAGAAGATATTAAAACAGCTAGTGAATGGAGAATAAATCATACGAAAAATTTGACATAGGGTCTCAAAATTAATTTTTGGGCATTGGGAGTAAATTCTGAGATAAGCTTATTCTTGACATGTGTGCTTTTCCATCATCAATATCATCTAGCTCATATAAGTGAAAAGACAGATTAACACACTAATATATTAAAAATTAATGAGAGCATCTTTTCAAAGGTACTTCATATCACCTATGTAAGATCAAGATAACTAAAGGAATTCTCCTCAAGAAAATGAGATTATTTGTGAAAAGAGGCGGTGAAGGGAATGTGCTAATTCCATTCTTGCTAAGTTTTTGTATTCATGAGGGATATGAATCTCCAACCCACACATATCACATTATTGGTAGCATTAAATGTACCAGTGGTAACGATATAGCTTTAAGTGCACATACATTATAAGAAAATTAATTACAGAAAAAGGTAGATTATTTCTAAGGAAGCAAAAAGAAAGTGGTTGTTTTAGTGAAAAACTTTGCAACTTTTGAAGCAGCCATGGAAAAACCATCAACAATTGGTCAAAGGATAAAATCTGCATCAAAAAGGCTTGTTTTTGCCAATATCTTTGGGCAAAAATAAGTTTCCAATGCCATAGTGCTTGAAGATGTACCATTTGAATTTCATAAGAGGGTGTAAGTGGATAGAAGTCTTACAAGAGAGGCAGTGCAAGATGTTGTCGACAATGTTTGTGACCCAAAATTGGCAAAAAACCCTCAAAATATTAGAGAGGGAGCTTTTCAAAGAATGAAAGAACATGGTACCTCTGAGGATTTTTCCTCTCGGTTCTGGAATTGTGATTTTCCATAGTTTATGTTACATTTCATAGATCCACACCCAAAATTAGTGGACACATGTGTCAGAAGGCTCGATGGAGAAACTAGTTCACCATAACATGCAACAAGATCAATAATATGATTTTTGTTGCATCTATATGAGATATGTTCGGTATCCGTCCTAATTGGTGTTCCAAGCCATTAGATCAGTAGGCTATAGAAATTTACTAGGAAGAATAAAATGAAAGATAAATTTTATATCAAGATGAGATAGGTGAGAAGTTGTGGAGAGGCCAGTTTATTTTTCCTCTAGTATTTAGAATTCAAAAACAACACACAAGGTATTTTCTCGATGTTGGCATAGATTTTGACCTAGATGATGATGAAGAGGTCTACAATTTTCAGATGTCCTTGGCTGTGATACTCAAGAAAGAAAGGGGGCAAAGATATTTTGATTTTTTTGATGTCATAGCTACAAATATGTTGATGCAGCTGAGGAATTACCAAACTGAGTCTAAATTTAGGTAAGTTCTTCTTTCTTGGTCCATTTAATCCTACATTAGAACTTTGGGTTTCTAGAAAGAAATTTTTCGATCTCTAGGTTTGATGAAGAGGGTTTAGGTCAGCTAGTTTCTGTATGGACCTATGTGCTATCAAAAACAAGTAATTATTACTATATTGTGAACCACTTTCATAGATCAGTTCTCTAAGAGCTATTGTCACATATGGTGGGTTGTTTTTCCCCTGGGGTTGAAAAATGGATCAAAAATTCATCGACTTCGGTAGATTATTTCTTCGGGGAATATTTTACATTTATCAAATATCATGGTTTTGTTGGAGTACCTTTCCAACTCCGTATATTTGTGATAGATAGGGTTTTCACATTGTAGGTATGCCATGGGGAAACTCTTGACAACAATTCCTATGGCATGGGAAGGAACAAAACAAAGCTATATATTCTTCCCCTTTGCATTGAAAATAGTAGAGTGGTACTCAAGAAGCATGAGCCGTAGAGGGAGCTTAGAAATTTGTTCATGACCATAGGCTTAGTCCTTATATATGAAACATGGCACTACAATGTGGATAATTTGTTTCCCTTAAAACATAAGAAGTGGGACTATGTGGAGTCTAAGAAAATATGAATCAGGAGAAGCTAGAAATATATGTCAAATTGGCCCTCATACCGACTAGAAGGCCAAGGTGGCTGAATTTTTATACATAACATGCAAAATATCAGAGGGACATTTTAGTAAGTAAAACCTTCAAGAATCAGATGAAGTGGCAAGAGTGGTCGGAAAGAAAGATGATATACTTGTGGAGGTCCAACAAGAGATGGGAGGTGCAAATAATTTTCTCAGAGATTTTCACCCATATGATGAATAGTTCAAGGAAAATTATGATCAAGAAGCTGACTCTGACATCAATAACCCATAGTCCAACCATGAACTAACAAAGCAATGAATTTCATGTCGTACTTCCCAACCATAGGATTCTGAAAAAGGGACAAGCTCTAAGAAAAAAGACTCGCAAGCCACATCCTCTTCAAGTGTTCGAAGTAAATGGAAGAGAATCCAATGGTCCCCAAGAGAATCAATTATAGAACAAGAGGGCCAATCTTTAGTGGGATCATCAACTAAGGCATCGGGATGCTCCAATTTGGGTCAAACAAAGATAAGGCATGTCTAATACCTAGAAAAACCCGATCCAGTTGTCAAAAATGAAGAAGAGGTAGATTTCACTCTGGAGAATGTTTGGATAATCGATATTTGGGTAAGTCTTGCTCCCTTTCTTCTTCCTACTTATGCTTCTTTGGTTAATCCTTTTCCCCTACCCTTTGAAAATAATCCTTCATTCACAGACCCCAAAATATTGCTTCTGAATGACCCCCCTATCATTTTGAACATACCAAGTGATGTGCCCCTACATGCCAAGCAAGCAATATCCACTTCAACCACCATTGATTCTATGATTTCCCTATCGAGGGCCCCCATAAAGAGGGTTGAATAATCCTTTCTACCCATTATTTGAGGCCCATTTGCATTCAGACAAAAATCGCCCATTCCATTTGTTTCTCTTTTTACTCCAACTTGTACTTATCATGCTAAATCTCAATTTGGCATCCCACCATTTTCAGTGATTAATCTCCCATTCACCTCCCCACATGCCCATACATTTGAAGTTTCCCCTTTTGTTACTCTTTTCAATCTCCCCCCAGGTGCTTCTCTTGCAGCACAAAGAATTGATTCCTCAAAGACCCTTCAAAATTATTTTGATGCAAGTAAGTGGGCCTCACAAGCCAGGAAACAAAAATAAGAATGAAGAATGATGAGCTACCCATTGCCAAATAGATTGAAACCTATTTAAATGAGGAATGGAATTCTTTGTGGATCACTACCATGAAGCCACTCACATCCTGACTCAGAGGAAATATGCAGATGGATGAATATGACATCAAGGAAGTGGGTCTAGATTTAAAAATAAATCACCTGTGTGACAAGGTAGATCTAGCCAAGACCACTCAGAAGGTAGTATATATATATATTATGAGCAGCTAGATCGAAAGTTGAAGAAGTGCGAGGTTGAGTTGGTGAACATAAAAGAAATAGTGAACTGGCTATAGTTAGAACTCAACACATGAAATGATGAAATGACCTAGATAATGTAGCTACAAGAGAAGAAGGAGGAATAAAAATGATCTCTTGTAGTGCTTTAGGATGAGTGGATTCATCTGTATTCTGAGATTAACAGATTAAAAGGTGGAATTATAGTTGAGCATAAATCTAGTGCAAGACACTAGCATGTTCAGAAGATTATAAAGAAGGAGTTGGATGTTGTTTGATATCAAGCCTCTGACAATTTGAAATCTCGAGAGAAATCCAAAAATATAAGAAGTGATAAATAAGAAGCCGAGTCTTCTCTACATGCTTGTAATCAAGAGGTCGGAAACTTAGTTTTTGAACTAGAAAATTGTCTCAACAAAATAGATGAAATGGAACAAAGAGTGAAGGCAAAAGAAGCTTAGCTACATGAAGACCTAGCACCTACACAAAGGCTATGACCCTACCTATAAAGAGGAGGTTGGTATTCACCTATTGACATCAAATCCCTATTGCGATAATTGTTATAAAACTAGGCTTACAATTTTTGAGGGATGCTTGAGAGATAAATAAAAGGGTTGGCATGTTGGTCAGGAAAATTCTTCAAGAGTATGCTCCTCGAGTGGATGAATCTCAGAGCTTGATTCCCAAGCTATTTGTAGCAGTGGATGAGGCTCTAGGAAATGCATAAATTATAGATCAAAGGGTTTCCTCTAGCAAAGCAAGTGAATTTTCCCAATATCATAAGGTAGCGACAAAAACCAAGAATAGCGAGGTGGTGCTAAAAAAGAGGGTTGACTAAATCAAGTAGGATTTTGATGTCCTATATAGCTTCAACTTACCTCCCTTCCTTTCAATTAATGGGGATGTGCTATCAGTAGAAACAATTATATAGGAGGTCAGGAATTAGGTTTAGACTTCAAAAAATCTTCCAAAGTCTAGCATGATGCCCATGACAGAGGATGTGGAGAGTGAATTTCTTCATCCTTCTCATCTATATTATCATCTAGGAGTTGTTTCAGTAAGGTGAGGATTTTTTCTTTCAAATAATTCTTCGAGCTGGATCAAGAAAATAAAGCATAATTTTGTAGTTTTTCCCCACCAACTGATGCGGATTGAGAAATTTTGAACTCATCTTTCCTCAAACTCCAAGAATAACCAGAGGTCTAGGTTTATGCCTTTGCAAATGAAGCTCCCCTATGAGTCACTAGAACTATGAAGAAATTTTTTTGCTTAGTCTATTTTTGATTTCCAGTTTTACTTTTGTCTTCAAGAAGATCCCCACTTGAAGAGGTTGTGTTTTTGATAGATGTGAAATACACCACATGGTGTTTCCAAACACTTTTTTGATAGATTTCATTTTGGCTGGGAGTGGGACCACGTGTTGGCTTGGTGGATGATTTCTTAAAATCACTTTTTTGAAATTTGAGACTATATGCCAACGTGACACACCATCTCTTTGCTGCAAAGAGGCTCTACTTTGGGAGCCTTCATTTGCTATCTGTTAGAATACATTTTACCTTGTTCTAATGAAGAGGCGTGAGTTGGTGCAATCAAACCAACTTGACCGGTTGACAATACCTTTGCTAGATTGTTCATCTAGGATCTGAGCATTTCTGAGGGGAAACCCTGTTAAAATATCTAAATGATATTAATGCGATATTTGAAATTTGATGAGTAAGATTACAATGATCTAACAAAAGATCTAGGATCGGTTTCCTAGATATTAGGTGCAGATGTTTGGAAGTCATTAAATCTAGATGGATTCGTCGTTTCTCTCTCCTTGAAAGCTATAAATTAGAGGCGAAAACATTTATAATGGGTTCCTGAAGTTTTCCTTAGCTTCCATAGTTAGAAGGAATATTTTCTTTTAATGTTTACAAAACATTACTTCATTATAGCATGTTATGTCTTTTATACACTCAAACTATATCATCAAATTGCAATCCAATCTTTATTTTAAGTTCATTTAATATTTGAAATACCATCTATTTGGGAGAAATACTTGAAACTATGCATGATATGCCCTATGCCAATGTTTCATTATTTATATCTTCATCTTGAATAGAACATTCTGTCTTGCTTAATTTGAATAGTTTGATTATTTTATTTCCATATTGTCTGCGTGTGTGATAAAGTTATAATCTGTACAAACTTGATTATGTGATTGGAATTCCTTGTTTTCTTTGTAGGGTTATTATTTCTTCATGTTATGCTATATTAAGAGAAAGAGTTTATGTACCTTTTTAATTTTTTTCTACTGATTCATGTAGCTTCTATGTTTGGTCAGATCTTAATACACACTTCTTGTAGGTGGATCGAATGACTACACTATGCTTGTATCTATCTTATGCTACTTTTCTCTTCCCAAAAATTAAGGGATGTAGTTTTCCATGTCTATCATGTCATTCATAGAAAGGAACTTGTGGTTTTCAAATATTGTAAAACCATTGGTGCATAACCATTTTTATGTTTTTTGTTTGCATTTCTTTCTACTCTTTTCCCAAACTCAAAGAAAATTCGGCTTTCTATAAAAAGCCTAGAGGTGTTCAGTGAGAAGAATATTGTCCCTCCACTCGCTGAATTTTCCATAATATTTTCAGAAAGGCACAAGCTTTAATGATCAACAAAAACCTTTGTGTACAATCAAAAAATATTCTTCAAATTTCTAGTACTTGGTGGATCATCTTTCTTGATCTGACATATGATGCTTAATACCTCCAAAAGCTATCAGGGTATGTTCATAAGAATCAGAAAGAAATAACACTCTTGAGTAGATCTTTGTCAGCCATGTTTATGCTCTTGAACAAGCTATAGGCATTCAAATTGAGAAACAATGAAATATAATGCAAGAAATTATGGTGAGTGTTCAATATTATTAGAACCAATCCAATACAATAGAACAAATTTCAATTGACTCTATCTACACAAATGCATTTTTTATTTTCACTTCCCACAGTTGTAAAAAAATTGATAATTTGAAGTCACTACCATCTTATAATCCCCCAACACACAACCCTAGAGGAAGTTTCAATTCTCAATAAAAGCGTACAATTTTTGTTTTTATTAAAGTGAATTAAACATACATGTTCATTTAGAACTGACAACATCTGCTAAGGTTATGTAATCGAGCTTAACTAATCCCATACATCCATCCACATAAACCATAACATTAAATTACTTTATTAAATAAGTAATAAAACAACATAAAGATACAACATATCATAACAAGATAATCATCCACGATATGAATTCATTAAATTTAAATAGAAGGTTACATGTCTCTTTCCCAGAATGGGGCAATAGCACAAAAGTGCTACAATTACAAAATTCCAGCTTGTAAACACAAGAGGGGTTAAATAACTTATTACAAATAGAAATAATACAATGTTTGAATTAAAATAAGAACTACAAGCTCTCCAACTAGATGTATCGCCACCAAGTACTGAAGATAAAGGGAGACCCAATGGTTTATGGTGCATGTTCCACCCAGCCAAGTGGTAGCCGAAGGCCCACCCCCCATGCTAGGAGATAGTAACAACATAACATGGACAAACACTACAACCTCTAGCAATACACAGACTCATACTGCATACTAACTCAACAAAATACAAGTACAATATAAGTCCAACTCTAACATGGTTACATTTCTTCAAGACATATAATTTGATCAAGTATGATAAGTAATTCATACACACAAAAAAATACCAATGTTGTCCTAGAGAGAGTGTCATCACACATTTTGTCATGAGATCTCCTCTAGGCATTGTTCATAGGTTGAGGTGATCTTAGTGACCTCAACTAGATCCTGACCCTCATGCTTACTCATGCATAATCGACTACCTCTCATAAGGACAAGATAGTTAACCTTGCCATGCTAGGCCTTCCCGCTCATCCCAAGTCTAAATAAGCCCTTGTATCTATGAGTGAGGCTAAATTATCTTGATTAGTGTGTATTAATTCCTAATCATCTAAGTACATTAATTTAGTTATCTGTTGAATAAATCACCCCTGAAGCTTACCTAGTTTACCTCTTTGGGCTTTGGTGCCTAATAAAAGCTACTCTTCTAATTGACAATACACTATACAAAACTAAACTCCAAGGGTAACTCAAGTGCATACAAACTAGACAATGCAACTGCTCCAAATCTAGGAGGCAACGGATAATGAAACTCACTCCATACACTTGGAGGAAGCTAATCTCATTACGCACTACCCAAGGGAAATACAAATGGTTGACCAGCAAATCAAAAACCCTCAACCTCTGGAAGACTTACAAATTGAAAACTCGGATAACCCTCTTTCCCCAATCATGAACATAAGGTAAATAATTACAACAAGCTATGGCAAGGAAATAATCTGTTTTTGGATATATATTAAATCCATTTCCCTGTCCTATTCTATTCATAGTGAAAATAATAGTTTCCCTTTCATTTTCTGTTCTCAATAATTTAATTGCACTAATAGAAAATAAATTAATTAAAACAACTAATTGCCTCTTGAATAAATCAACTCCTTAATTAACTTTTAAACCAATACAAATCCATGCAAGTATAACTCTTCCATTCCCAACTTAAAAATTTACACAAGGAATTATTTTTGAATAAATGTATTTAAATAAATATATATTTAATATATATAAATACATTGAAATATTCTAATTAACACCATTAAAATAGTTCCCCATATTTATGATCTCAAAAAATCTAAAACATAAATATATTTATTACTCTGTAACTATGCCTATCTATATATACACTATATATATATATATATACAATATAAATATATATATATATATATATATATATATATATATATATATATCTAATATACAATATACGTATTTATTCATATTATATATATAAAATTCATATATACTAAATATATTTAAAAATCTATATAAAAATAAAAATAAATAAAAGAAACTAAAAACAACAAGGCACGACTATGGTTTAAGATCTATGGATTCTACTATTGTACCAACAACTATGGGAAACCCCAATGCATTTGGGGGAGGGGCGACGGAATAAACCCCATCGACCCTCTTCCCAAATGTAGAGGGTGACACTTAAGGGGGCTGTGGAGGGTGTCTCCCTCCACACAGCCACTCCCATAAGGGTGCGGTTGTGGGGAGGTAGACCCTCCTTGTGCCTGCCTGCATAAACAAATGCATTGGTGTAAAACGATTAGAAATTAAATCTATGAATAAACAAATTCACTTATCGATGAAATCTTCTCATTTCCAAAATTTCGTCCATCGTACAAACAACGATAGTGGATTAAATTCACTAAAAGAAATTATTTAATAGAAAAACAATTAAATCTATATATATTATATATATATATAAATATGCAAGCACACATATATTTATAAATATAATATATATATTTCAACATGATAATATAATTGGGAAGATTTTTTATTTTTTTTAAATAATCATCTATATGAGAAATTATGGAATTTCCAGAGAACTTCCCAAAAAAATTCAGAGGGTTTTAAACTAAATCTTTCAACAAAATTTCTCAAATTCATACAAAAATAAAAGAACAAGGAAAATATGAAAGCTATAGATTCCTTTCCAAAAAATTTCAATAAGAAAATCCTCTAGGTTTTTCCACGGAAAATTATACACAGGATTTAAAGAAAAAATCATTTTTCTATAGAGGTTTAAATTTTCTAAAAAAAAAGCTACATGTTTTTTTCCTCTAAGTATTATTTAAAGTTGGATCTATCAATTTTCTCAAATAAATTAAATCCCAATCAAAGGTTTCATATTTTTCCTAAAAATAACTTCATGGCAACAACAAAAGCTTTAAAATTTCCCTTTCTTTAAAATCAAATCCTTTTCCTAAATGGATTTAACAAAAAAAATTATTAAACAAGAAAATTCCAAATATAGATTATAAACAATACAGTAAGAAAAGAAGAGAAATTGAACCAATAAGCTTCAAACAAACAAAATATTTGATGTCAAGCTTCCTCCAAAGCTTCCACAACTTCTATCTAGAAATTCCAGCAATTCCAACCAAAAATAGTATCCAATAATCATAGCAAGAACACAAGAAAAATTCCAATCCAATCCTCTAGCCAAGAATTCTACAATGCTCTGTGTATTTCCAATTTATTCTTCCAAAAATATCTCTTCAAAAATATCCTCCCACACCCATGAAGAAGCTTTCCTATTTTTTCTTCCCCTCCAAATTTCTCTCTCTGAATAAATTTTCAACAAAATCTTAATAAATTCAACTCTCACATGTTGACATAATTGAAATATCTTCTAACAACCAAATCTAATTTTCATTTAATTTAATAATTCTAAATAAAAATTTAATTCCAAATTCAAATTAATTTCCACCAAATAAAATAAAATTCCAAAATGAATTAAATTCTTTTATTTCTTCTAATTCTCCAAACATAAAATTTAATTAATTAATTTTAATTATTTAATAAATAAATTCAACCCATTGGATTAAATTTAATTAATTAAATAAATTAAATTTATTTAATTAATTTAAATATCAACTTCTATCCACAATATCAACTTTAATAAAATAAACACAACATTATTAATGCAATAATTCTAAATATTTATTTCCATACTCAAGAACGCCATATAATAAAATAACATTAAAACATGGCAATCAATGACCCAAAAAACATGACTAATGACACACTATAGCTAGGGTGTAGAATTGACAAAAGTTACCTAGCTACTATTTCCCATTCAACTTAATTGTTGGATCAACACGATCGAAGCAGTGAAACTAGGTGGAGTCGATGTCATGTACTTGCTGTACTTGCAAACCTAAAAACAAAGTAGCCAACATCATATATATATAAATAGCATAAAATACACACTATGAATAGGAAATCACAGAATCAAAGTGTGCTCACAAGCGAGTTATGTGAACCCATCCCCTTCACCAATACACTCATTATAACTGACATTTCCATCATAATCTAATAATCTCCTATGCAATCACATGTTATATCAATCAACATCATTACACCAAATTAAAGTATTTAAAATAAAGAATCATATAAGATACACCACATCACACAAAATTATTTGTCGCTCTATAAATAGTGATCAAATAACACACACACAATATATAGTATTTGAAAATCCAAAAAACAAGTCAAACTAAAATAAGGACACACTATCCAATCTAGAAAGAAGAATTGTGGGGTATCAAATTCTCCCCCCAAGGGATAGGCTTACTCTTAGAAGCCTTAAAAAAAGTAGGGATATAACTCCCTCATACACGGTGCACCAAATCAAAACCCTGACCCCTGAGGACGAGTATCCTGCATTGCAAGACCAACTACAGAAGTGTTTTGATGTACACAATTTCCAGCAAGGTGGCCCTGTTGACCATAAGAGTAACACCCAGTGTTACGACCAAACTCACTTCCTCCCATCAGTGCAATAGATTGCTGCATACTACCCCAATCAGTCATAGACTATGAACTCTAGGTTGGATGCTCCTGTTGATTGCGCTTATTGTGCCACCAGTTCCGGTTCCTTCCAGGCGAAGAACCACCATCATCCTGATACGTCTGAGAGTCCTTACAATTTCCAAGCACACTCTCTTGTTGCCCACTCCAATTAGGCCCTTCTTGAGTCATTAGTGATCCAAATCCTTGAGTCTAACTCTATCATACACTAGACCCAGCTCCAAAATCAATACCAATATGTAGACCTATATGGCCTCCTAGTGCCATAGTTAAGTTTTGCTTGAATATCCATGCCTTCTCCACAGGTATGTCCATACATTTGGGTTCAAAGACCTGCACACCACTACTAATATGGGCATTCAAAGCCCTAAAAAATATTGCACAAGCATCCCCTCGTCACTCCTATTCTCGTGAACTATTTAAGCTCGTAGAAAAATCTCTCATACTGATCTACAATCATGTCTTGCTGTCATAAGGTGTGGCACTCATCGCCCTTGCCTTGATGCCAATGGTCAAAAAGAAAGCGGGCTCTGAACCGCTCAAGGAATATCTCCCAGGATACAATATTAATATCAATGTGGAGCTTCTGCTCCTCCATCCCCCATGAAGTGGATGCAAACCCCTACAGGTGAAAAACAACAAACCATGCTTTAGTACTACTATCAAATGGATGCATAGAAAAGCATCGATCGAGACCTATCAACCAAGTCTCGACCTCTAAACCATTGCCTACTCCATCAAACCATGGTGGTTGTGACCTACGAAAGACTCTCATATAAGAAGAGGCTAACATCTCTAACTCTATCATAACTGTCCTCACACCAGGATTAACCTTTGGCACTACCTATCTCAGACCTAGGAGTGATAAAGCCTCTTCAAAAGATCTATGTGCAACTTCAATCCCTGGAGGATTCAACTATCCACCACCACCTCTTGGGCTATTCTATGAGGCTTGTTGCTCCTCTTGATCTGATATAAGCGTAACATGAGGCAGAGATTCATGATGACTCCCTTCACGACCGCCTACCCATCCACATCCTTGTACTTTATCTCATCTGCATCTCGGATGCATACTCTTGAATCAGACACATGAAGGTATTAGATAAGGTACACTTTAAAACCTACACAAATAAGCTTAATGGGTACATTATAATCCAAGAGCACCCAGTGTTTAAACCTAGTCTTTGATACCTTTTGTAATTCCCCACCATGCAACCCTAGAGGAAGTTTAAATTCACAATAAAAGCATACAATTTTATTTTTTTATTAAAGTGAATTAAACATACATGTTAATTTATAATTGACAACATCCCCTAAGGCTACGTAACTGATATTACTTAATCCCATATAGACATCCACATAAAAAATAACATTAAATTACTTAATGAAATAAGTAATAAAACAACATAAAGATACAACATATTATAACGAGATAATCATCTCAGATATAAATTCATTACCTTAAAAAAAAAGGTTACATCTCTCATTCCGAGAATGGGGCAATAGCACAAAATAGTTACAATTACAAAATTTCACCTCGTAAACATAAGAGGGGTTAAATAACTTATTACAAATTGAAATAATACAATTTTTGAATTAAAACAAGAACCGTGCAATCTCTCCAACTGGATGTCTCGACACCAAGCATTGAAGATAAAGGGGGACCCAATGGTGTATGGTGCATGTTCTACCCAACCAAGTAGTACATGAAGGCCCACCCCCCATGCTAGGAGATAGTAACAATGTAACATGGACAAAAGCTACAACCTCTAACCATAGGAAGAATCATAATGAAACATACTCACTCAAAAAAACACAAGTACAATATAAGTCCAACTCTAACATGGTTACATTGCTTCGATACATATAAGTTGATCAAGTATGATAAGGAATCCATAAACAAAAAATAATACCAATGTTGTCCAAGACAGAGTGTCATCATACAGTTTGTCATGAGATCTCCTCTAGGCATTCTTCATAGGCTCCGGTAATCCTGGTGACCTGAACTGAATCCCAACGCTGATGCTTACTCATGGAGAATTGACTACCTCTTGTAAGGATAATATAGTTGAACTTTCCATACCAGGCCTTCCCACTCATCCCAAGTCTAAATGAGCCCTTGGGTCTATGAGTGAGGCTAAATTATCTTGATTAGTGTGTATTACTTCCTAATAATCTAAGTACATTAATTTACTTATCTCTTGATTAAATCAGCTCTGGAGGTTACCCAGATTACCTCTTTGGGCTCTAATGCCTAATAGAAGCCACTCTTCTAATTGAAAACACACTATACAAAAGTAAACTCCAAGGGTAACTCAACTGCATACAAATGAGAAAATGCAACCACTCCAAATCTAGGAGGCAACCAATAATGAAACTCACTCCATACACTTGGAGGAAGCTAATCTCATTATGCACTACCCAAGGGAAATACAAATGGTTTACCAAAAAATCAAAAACCCTCAACCTCTGGAAGACTTACAAATTAGAAACTCAAACAACCCTTTTTCCCCAATCATGAACATAAGGTAAATAATTACAACAAGCAATGGCAATGAAATAATCTATTTTTGGATATATATTAAATCCATTTCCCTGTCATATTCTATTCATAGTGAAAATAACAGTTGCCGTTTCATTTTCTATTTACAATAATTTAATTGCCCTAATAGAAAATAAATAAATTAAAACAATTAATTTCCTCTTCAATCAAATCAACTGCTTAATACTTTTAAAACAACACAAATTCATGCAAGTATAACTCCTCCATTCCCAACTTAAACATTTACACAAGAAATTATTTTAGAATATTAAATGTATTTAAATAAATATATATTTAATATAAATAAATACATTGAGATATTCTAATTAATGCCATTAAAATAATTCCCCATATTCTTCACCTTAACAAATCTAAAACTTAAATATATTTATTACTTTGTAAACTATGCCTCTCTTTTTATACACTCTATATATATACAATATAAATATATATATAGTTAATATACAATATACATATTTATTCATATTATATATATACAATGCATATATACTAAATATATTTAAAACTATATATATATATATATAAAAACCTGAAAACAACAAGGCACAACTATGGTTTAAGATCCGTGGGTTCTACTTTTGTACCAATGACTGTGGGAAACCCCAATGTATTTGGGGGAGGGGTGGTGGAATAAACCTCACCGACCCTTTTCCCAAATGCAAAGGGCAGTGGTTAACGGTGATTTTGAGGGGGTATCCCTCCACATAAGCACTCCCATATGGGTGCGGCTCTGGGGATGTAGATCCTCGATGTTCCTACCCGCATACACAAACACATTGGTGTAAAAAAAAAAAAAATGAAATCTATAAATAAATAAATTCGCTTATAAATGAACTTTTCTCATTTTCCTTAATTTCGTCTATTGTATGGACAATGATAGTGGATTGAATTCACTAAAAGAAATTATTTAATAACAAAACAATTAAATGTATGTATATATATATAAATATGAAAACACACATATATTTATATATATATATTATATATATATTATATATATATATTTCAACATGATAATATAATTGGAAAGATTTTTTTATTTATTTTTAAATAATCATCTACAAGAGAAATTAAGGAATTTCCAGACAACTTCCCAATATTTACTAATGGTTTTAAAATAAATATTTCAACTGAATTTCTCAAATTCATACACAAATAAAAGATCAAGGTAAATAAGAAAGATCTTGATTCCTTTCCTGAAGTTTTCAATAAGAAAATCCTTTAGGTTTTTCCTTCACAAAATATATAGAGGATTTAAAGAAAATTTTATTTTTCTACAGAGGTTTAAATTTTCTAATAACAAATCTAAATGTTGTTTTTCCGCTAAGTTTTATTTAAAGTTCGATTTGTCAATTTTCTCAAATAAATTAAATCCTAATCAAATGTTTCATATTTTTCCTGAAAAGAACTTCACGGCAACAACAAAATCTTTAAAATTTCCCTTTCTCTAAAATCAAATCCTTTTCCTAAATGGATTTAACAAATAGATAATAAAATAACACAAGAAGAGAACCTGAATCAAGAAGCTTAGAAAAACAAAAGCTTCCACAACTTCTATCCAACAATTCCAGTGATTCCAACCAAAAGAGTATCCAATAATCACAGCAAAAACACAACAACAATTCCAATCCAATCCTCCAACCAATAGATCTACAATGCTCTATGTATTTCAATTTTCTTCTTCCAAAAATATTGTCCCACACCCGTGAAGAAGCTTTCCTCTTTTTCCTTCCCCTCCAAATTTCTCTTCGTGAATAAACTTTCAACAAACTCTTAATTAATTCAACTCTCACATGTTGGCATAATTGAAAATATCTTCTAACAAACAAATCTAATTTTCATTTAATTTTATAATTCTAAATAATTATTTGATTCCAAATTGAAATTAATTTCCACCAAATAAAATAAAATTCCAAAATGAATTAAATTATTTTCTTTCTTTTAATTTTCTCAAAATAAAGTTTAATTAATTAATTTTAGTTATTTAATAAATAAATTCAAGCCATTGGATTGAATATAATTAATTAAATAAATTTAATTTAATTAATTAATTTGAATATAAAATTCTATCCACAATGTCACCTTTAATTAAGTAAACACAACATTATTAATGCAATCATGGATGATCCCACATTCATCAAAATATCTCTCTTCCAACATTGAATCTATAAAAGAAAAGAAACTTAACATAAACTGGTGACAACACAACTTGATTTCACAATCACTTACATCTTGGAAATATTTCTTATCAGGGGGTGGGAAAGGGCAGCCTTTCTACATAATGAGGAGCACCACTCCCACTATGGAATGGATTTTGGTTAGATTTTCATATACTTTTATTTAGTTGTCTTTGTGCTATTTATCCAGTTTGAATATATTAAATATTATTGAATCTTTCATAGGAATGTTGGATCTTCTTTATTTTAAACTAACTAACAATCTAATGTTGGTCATTGTTTGAAGGAATTTGGAGATTTTGGTGTTTACAAATATGAATGGAAGCATCGTGGCTTTGCACATGTGCATAATTTTTTATGGCTTCTAGAAGCCTCAAACATGGACACTCTTTATTTTTCCAATCACCATGATGTTACCATGGCAAGGAACATTTTTGATAGATTTATTTCAACTTGGAACCCACATTGCCCTGCATAAAGATTGCTCAGAATGTAGCACTATTCTGAAGAAAATTCATGCTTACTTTCCATGACCTAGATTCTTTCCAGTGATCCAATCAAAGATTATGTAGAGTTTCTAAATACAGTTCAAAGGAGCAAAAAATTATCTCAATTTACTTGTTTATGGAAAAACGGATAGAAATTGCAATGCCACTATAAAGCATCTTGGAAACAACAACTTACCTCTACATTGACATTTGATGTTGAGTCCAGCAAATCCTACAAGCCAACAAGAAATGATGACTTCCTAAATATTAATAGCTCACCGATGCTTGCAATATTCCATGCTAATGTTGACTGTCAACCACTTATTTCTAGGCAAATTGTATTAAATTATATCTCCAAATATGCAGCTAAATATAAGAAGAAATTAAAAAATTACCTTGATATGTTGAAAAGACTTGCCAATACAAATATAATTGAGGATAGAGCATTTTTTGTGTATCAAAAATTCATGATGAAAATTATTTGGAGTTCGACATCTCTACATAGGAGACATGCCATATGTTAAAAAAATTGCCCCTTGTCCCTTCAAGCCAATAATATGTTCACTTGAACATTGGAAAAAAAGGCATGTTTCTATATAAATAAATATGATGTTGATGAAGGCCTACTAGAAAATTATATTCATTTCTCTATGAAAAGGCCTCCAGAGTTGGGTGTTGTATCCCTTATTGACTCAGTCCACTTATACACACATTCAAACGAACAAAAAAATGAAAAATGGAAATCAAGACACCAACCTCCAATTATTTTTGTGTACCCCTTGTTCAAGGTTGTTCCCCTTGAATATATAAAAATATTCAACACATGTTTTTGGACAGAACTTATGTTATACAAGCCTTTCTGAAACATACACACGGATATAGGTCTTTCCAGACAAGACATAATAAAAAATTGGAAAGTTTTTAAAACAACTTGTTATTATGCTTGACATGTTAATAAAATTCCAACTGTATCCACCATCGAAGAACAACATTGCAATGATAGTTATGATTTTAACCATCAACCTTCTATGGATGAAAATGAATGGGAAGTTTTATGTCGGCTTAGTTCTACTACTAACTTTACTATAAATCAACTCTAGCTATTGGGTACGCGAGAAATTTATGTGAGCCATTCATGGAATACAAACCATCTGCCTGAACAAATTCATAATATTTATTTCTAGTTCATTCCATCGTCCAAGGCACAATGTGAGCAAGCTACTACACAATAATTTCCTATAAATACATCATTCCATTAGCTTTCATAAAAACAACTATATTTTTAAATAATCCTATCCCATCACATGCAAAATTTGCCCAAAGCCCCTCTCCACATGATCATTCAAGGAACAAATAGCACTAGTAAATCCTTTTTGATAAATTGTATAAGACAACAAATAAATGCCTCTACTACGTGATGAAATAGCTCGTTGCTCACATTGGCCCCTAAATTTTTTGAGACATACAACATATGTACCTCCAAAATCCATACAACCCTCTACATTCCCATAGATGATATGAATTTGTTGCAAGGGAAACCATTGACAATATTCCAAGAACAATTTAAATATATTCAATACATTTTGATAAATGAAATAAATTTTCTAGGCCCAAAGTTGCTCCTCAAAATAGATAGTCAATTGCACCAAGCATTCCCCGATAACCAAATGCAACCATTCAGTTGTGTTTCTATCATCCTTGTTGGTTATCTTTCCCGGTTGTTGCTATTCATGAATACTCTTATTTACACTTCACATTCATCATTTGTAGCCTTGTGGCATAATTTCACAGTCGTAGTAACATTGGACACTATTTTCCACCAAGAAGGAGATAGTCCTGCCCAACAAAAGTTTGAGGTAATCCTTATCCATATAAGAGCTAGTGAAGCTCTCCATGATGACTAGGAAGAGCTTATGAGAAATATAAATTCAATGCTCTCATCAATAAAAAGAGAAAAATTGATGTTGCAACACATTTGTTTTCCACAAATGACTTAGTTGCATTCCACAATAAAAAATGATGAAATAATTAAACCTTCCCATATCCATAAGCATTGATCGATTCGCACAAAAAAATACATTTGATTATGGAGATGATGACCAAATTCTACTAGAATTGTTGCTTTGTCTTAGTTAATAGGTGATGCTAACAAAAAAATTGTGGATTCAAGTTGGGTTAGTCAATGGATCCCTTGGTTGTGTTACAACTATTGTGTATAATGCACATTGAAAAGCATGAGATCTGCCTGACTATGCTATTGTCCACTTCCAAAATTCCATTGGCCCACCACGGAACCAAAAAAACCCAAGAGACATGCCCATCCCAGCTATAACCTAAGGCAGTCAAACATAAATTCCACTCACCATGGCATGAGCAATCACAATACATAAAGCACAATGCTTAACATTAGATAGAGCAACAATAAACATAGGAAACAAAGAAAGGCAGGGGATAGCTTATATAGATATCTTTAATGTTAAATTAATTGAAGAATTCAGTATTGATCCAACATTCTCATTTGAGAGATACTCCAAACTAATAAACAATAAATACAATGCTCAACGTCACATTGAAGAGACCCGTTTGGAACAACTCCAACCCCTACCAAATGCTTCTATCCTCACCTCATGTTTCAGATTCTAATTTTTTTTTGAAAGATTTATTTTCACATTGTATCTACACCATATACCATCCTCTTTTGAAGGATTTTAATTTAAAATTTACATAAACATACCAAGTAATAACCTATGAAAAATGGGTATAATGCCAAAGATGCATAAAGATACCAAGCAACAATAAGCAGAGGAAAAAACTTGTACAGGTTAGTGACATTTTTTGATCATTCCATTCTATAAAAATATATATTCAACAATTCTAATAAAATTTTCAAGAAGATTGTGTTGTATTTGACTGATTAAGTTTAAATTATGCACCTATGCTCCATTTTCAATTTTTTATGCCTATCTACTCTAATTTTTTTTGCCACATTAAACTACTCCTATTTATTCAATGCTCTTGATCCTCTTCAACCTTGCACATTAAATTTTTTTTTTACTATCTTTTATACCTTCGAGAATATGATTTCTATTAAATTCACTATGCAAATATGCACCCAAAAATATTAATCTTCCCACTTCTCCTTTTAACACTTCACTATTTCATACTTTTCTTATATGACATTCATAAAAATACACTCTTTTCTATGTTCCACCTATCCATGTTTTTCTAGGTGTCTTTTAATTCCATTATGTCAATTCTTTATCAGGATACCTACTTTTATAAATCTACCACAACAAAGAATAATCTACAATATGAGAGATCATATATGAAAACACCAAATTTTCCACAATTTTGACTAAAAAATCAGTACAATATGAAAGATCATGTATTGAAAAACCATATTTTTCCAAAAAATTTTATTGTTTGATATATGACAAGACTCCATGAAATTACTCATGGGAATTTCATAATTTTTTTTCTTGAGGGTTGGGGTAGAGCCCACAAGGCTTCATTATGCCAATATTGTAGGGAGGAGAACAAGGGTGGATTTTGTGCTTTTTCCTTTTACGCCAACTATTTCTTGCTATATAGATAGATATTTACACAAATCATTCCATATAGTTAGATTACTCTACCCATTGGATTTCTTCATGTGTGTACAACTATCCTTTTAGCTTATCCAATTGATTAATTATACAAAGTTCTTTACCAGGATACCAATTTCCCCTCAAATTATTACAACATTTTTATTATGTTATTATAAATTTATTTGTCTAAAATATAACATTGCAATCTAAGATATGATATATTAAAATCATCATTTTTTTTCAATTTTAACACTCTAAGATATATATATTACTCCATCAAGTTACCCAATAGTGTTTTCTACTTTTCTTGCTTGGAGATTCTATGTAATCCCATAAGTCTTCATGAATTTCACATAGCATTCACATTGCATAAAATTCTCTTCCAACCATTTTTAGCATGTAGTATTATAAACATACAATTGCAGTTATTACAAATTGATACATATGCACATACCAACAACATTAAGTATCAAAGATGTACAAAGATACCATCCAATAATATGTAGAGGCTGAAATTTCTATAAGTCAGTAACATTTTTTGAAAATTCTATTATATTAAACTATATATGCACATACTCTAGAAACATTTTCAAAAAAAAATTGTTGCATTTGACTAATAAGTTTACAATTATTCTTGCTATGTTCTATTTTCCATTTTATGTGCATATATACCCTGAGTTTCTCAATTTGTCCTTGATGCTTTTCTTGCACATATTATTATGTGTTCTTTCTAGCTTTTCAATTAGTTTTATTTGATTCAAATAGCTACCAAATGTTGATCTAAAAAATTCTCTTTTAAGCATTTCAACATTCAGAAATATATAGTCTTGTCTACATTATATTTTTCTCTAATATATGATAAGATTCCATGCAATTTGTGATGGGTTGCCCATACCCATTTACAGTGATGGTGCATATTTTTGACCACGTGGGTTGGCAGTGGTGGAGCTAGTTGCCTCGATCAACACAAACTCAATGGTATGTATTTTCTCATGTGAGGGTTGATGCATCCTGGAGTTGTTGTATGATGGAACAAGAGGAATTAAATGAAATATTCAATGTTGTAGTGTGAGGATTTATATTTTTTTGGTTGCATTGTGAAATGAGCCACTGTGGTGTTGCTTTGATAGCAGACTATTGAAAATCTTGGCATCCACCTCCATTAGATAGCAAATTAGAGGGTTTTACAAGTGTTGTGCTCTACAATATACAATGATTGGCCTATTTTAGTTGCTCTAAGTTGTTTTGCAACTTTTTTTACGTTCCATACACATCTAACGAGAGATATATATTTTGATAGATTCAAATAGAAAATTTCTTGGTAGTAATATCATGTTTGGCTCAATGCAAGCATAGATGGAAAAGGAGATATGAAGCCAATATGTGGGACAATTGGTACCTGAAAGATGACCACAACTATAAGCATAAACAAGGTTTATTTTATAAATTTATATTTTACTAAATCATACATTCAACCCTTTTCTTCCTACATCGCTAGATAGGATCTAGTACATATCAAACTCATATATGTTTATAAAGTTATTTGTATGCATTCTATGCTTTGAAGCAAAACCTTTGATATTTATTTGATGTCCTCCTTTTAACGATATCAAGGTATTTCATCCACGTAATTGGTTCTATTTTGAAACATGATCTCCCATATATTATTCTTTTCCTATATTTATCAACATCATAAAGAAGTTCTAGCTTGCCCAATTCTTTATCAACATTATCTTTATAAAAAATTCATTGAAGCAAAAAAAGCACTACAAAAAGGAAATCATATGTGAGAACACATAATTTTTTTCCAACTTCGTCATTGTGTAATATATGATTAAACTCCATGAAATTTATCATTGGTGTTTCATACTTTTCTTTCTCAAGATTTTGGAAAGAGCCCATGAGGCTTCATGATGCCAATATGGTAGGGAAGAGAATGAGCATGATTTTTTTAATTTTTCCTTTCACCTTCATATATTTTTTGCTATATATATACATGCATTCACAAATTCTTACATGCGATTGACTACAATAAACATAGTCTATTGTACACATTAAATTTTTCCATGCTTCTATAGTTATCTTTTCAACTTATGGAAAAAATTATCTATAGGTAACTCTTTATCAACATACCCATCTTTTTAAAGTTGTTACAAGAAAAACAAAACTACAATATAAGAAATGAAATATGAAAACACCCAAATTTCCCCTACTTCGCTATTGTGTGATATATGATATCACTCCATTAAATTTCTAATGGATCTTCCATACTTTTCTTACTCTATGGTTTGTATAGAGCCCATAAGGCTTCATGATGCCAATATGGGAGAGAGGAGAACAAGCATGGGTTTTGTGTTTTTTCTTTGCACTATCACATATTTCCTGCTACAAATACACAACATAATTCATTCTTTGCATTGTATTTCTCCATGCTTATAAAACTATCTTTTCAACTTGCCAAATCAATTATTTAAACCCAGTTCATTATGATAATACGTATTTTATTTAGGTTATGACAACAATTATATGATGCAATCGTAGATATTTTTATGTAAAGAAAACCTTGCCCATTTTTTAAACTTATACATAGATAGAAAAATTTGAAATATATTGACACAAGATTCAAGCTACGTCTTTTGGTAGTAAATATTGAAGAAAAATAGAGAAATTGTATAAGAGGTATTAGAATAAAACTTATTTTCTACTAAATATTATAGAAAAAACCACATTAATTAAAACTTTAAAATATGGAGTATAGAAGAGGTAAAATATGATAATGAATAGTTTGTTATGGGGAATTGAAAAAAAGAATATCATGAAGAACAATTTCTTATGGGAAGCTTCAAACACATGATAAAAAAAATATATCATGAAACATATTGATACAACATATATAACATGTTCCATCCAAACAAAATAACCACGACAATTAACACATTGTTATAAGGAACTTCAAATAGATGAGGAAAAAAGACTATTATGAAACATACTTCTACAAGACAAGCAGACTACATAATAGTTGTAAGAGGTATCAAAATAACAATTAAGAATTGCATGTCAATGATAAATGAATGGAAACTTTTGGCCTTCTTTCAATTTTTTTAGTTTGTGTATGTTTTCCAATCTCTATTAAAGTTCTATTTAATAAGGGTTTTCGATCATTTGTCATTTACCTATGATTCTTATGTTTTCTTCTAACAAATTGTTTACAATTTCACAAATGCAAGATGATGAAAAATATATTCTAAATAGAAATTTAACATATGGAGAATAGAAGGTGTAAAATATGGCTATGAATAGTTTGTTATACAAAGATTCTACTATACAAAAAGTGTATAGCACCAAAGATACACAGAGATAACAAGGAGCAATAACCAGAGGCCAAAAACATACACAAACCAAAAACAATTGAAAGCAGTCCAAATGAATAGGTCAATATCATGGTTGTAGTTCATAACAATCTAGAAAAATTTAGAATTTTGTAAGTTAAAAACCAATTATTGTCACAAAGAAAATATAATAAGAAACTCCTAAAGTTTCATGACAAGAAAAAAAATAGATGAGGATAGAATTCTTAATAAAATGCATAAAAACATTTACCTAGGTTAAGATATCAAGAATACAAGAGCTAAAATATGGCAATGAATAACTTGTTATAGGGAGATTTAAACAAATGAGAGAAAGAGAATATCATGAAACATATTGATACAAGACAAGCAATCTATGTAACGATTGTCTTGTCAATTAAAAAGTCAAGCTACATTATTTGGCACTAAATATTAGAGACAAATAGAGAAACTGTAAAAGAGCTATTAGAAAGACACTTAATAATCATAGGAAAATGACAAATGATCAAAAACCCACATTAAATACAACTTAGAAAAATTGATAATAGAAGAGGTGAACTACAATAATGAATATTTTGTTATGGGGAAGTGGATATTGATACAAGAAAAGAAATCTATGTAACAATTGGATTGTCAATTCAAAATTCAAGTTACATTATTTGGCACTAAATATTATAGACAAAATAGAGAAATTGTAAAAGAACTATTAGAAAAACACATAAGAATCACAGGTAAATGACAAATGATCGAAAACCCACATTAAAAATATTGATACAAGACAAGCAGTCTATGTAAGAGTTGGCTTGTCAATTCAAAATTTGAGCTACATTCTTTGGTAGTTAACTCATATTAAATAGAACTCATAAAGCTAATGGGTAACGATAATCTATGAAAAATGGGTATAATTCCATAGACTTAATTAAAAATTTGAGCTAATTTACTTGGCACTAAATATTACAGACAAATAGATAAATTTTAAAAGAGCTATTAGAATAACACGTAACAACCACTTGGAAAATACGGGAGAGACATGAATGAAAACACAGTAGAGGCAAAGGAGAATTCTTCAAAGATGAAAGAGGATGAACCTATGGAGGATAATTAGGGCTCAGAGAATGAATACCTAGGGAGTAATGAATTGAAAATAATCAAAAAAAGCTGATATCATTGTAGAAATAGATTTCTCAGATATCGTAAAGGATGATGCAATTTTTTTTTTTAAAATGGTGGTTATTGGTCATTTCTTAGGAAAATGGCTAACTAAAATGGAAATCGGATGCTGGGTAGAAGAAAAATGAGGCTGTGGAACCCTAACAAACTACCTTCCGAAAGGATTCTTTGTAATAGTTTTCAATAAGAATAAATACGTGATCAAATATTGGCTCCTGTGGAATGGAAGTGTGGAAGTTTGCATCTATATCTACAAAAATGGTCACACAACTTCAATCCTCTTGACTATAATCCATCAAAAGGACCAATATGGGTGAGATTATATAACTTTCCATGTGAATATTGGTAAGGAAAATGTTTAAAAATGATAGGTGATTCTTTGGGCATAGTGGTGGATATTGATCTAAGAAATAAAGAAAGTTTGATTTAAGCAAGAAAAAAACTTTTGGCAATCCACTCGATTCCTAAGATTATAAATCTTCATTTGGGAGAATAAATTTGGCATCAAACCATTGGAATAGAGAAAAAAATATTCTTTTCTTTTAAGTGTAGAAGAAGAAACCATAATGAAGAACAATACAGATGGTTTCCTTGAGTAGTAGGAGAGGTTTGAAGGGAAAAAATGTAGAAAGAAAAGATGGAGGTAAACCACAAAGATCAAACATATGTAGTACCAAAACTGGGCCATAATTCCAATGGAGGGGAAGTAGTGAATAGGAATTGAAACAAATTTATTGGAATAAGGGGAAATGATAAACCCAGTATCGGTCATACCCTTTCAGTCGAATGAAACTGGTGAAAACAATGACTTGATATCAAAATTGTATTTATCATAGGGGGAAGAAGATGAGCTTGACATCCTAGAAGAAAGGAACATAGGCCAATAATTAGTGGGCTTTTTATCAAGAATGGTAGGAAGGAAATCAAACAAATAGAAAAGGGAGGTGGCTCAAAAAGGTGATCAACCCTCAATTAGAAATTACATGAAAAGATCCAAGGGAGGATGTTCCTCCCTTGGAAAGAGATGAGGATCCTTACGTGGAATGTCAGGGGATTAAAATCCCCTAACAAAAGGTGACTGATTAAATGCTAGTTGAAGTTACAAAATGTAGATTTGATCTTAATGCAAGAAACAAAATTAGCAAGTGCGAAGATTGGTCTCTTTATTGATTACATTCATACATGGTAGGGTGTTTTTCTTAAAGCCACATGAACAATAGATGGGCTCAGGATCTTGTGGAAATTAGAAAACATGGAGGTTGCGGTGACAACTTGTCAACAAAATTGGATATGTGCATAGGTAACCTTAATTCCCTTGAACCAAAAATTTTAAATCTTTAATGTATATGGACCAATAAAAAGTAAGTATGGAAAGAAATCACCAACATCATTCCCAATGAGAAGAATATCATGGGTGGAGACTTCAATGCTATAATAGATATTTCTAAGAAAAGTGGGGGGATAACAAGGGTGACTCAAGCTCAAAAATATATTTTTAATTTCACTGAAGGATAAAATCTCTATGATGTTTAGACTTCCAATGGATCATTTACATGAAACATTAGGAGAAAAGGATTTACATATATTACAGAATGTCTTGACAATTTTTTGATTATAGAAGATTTGTTGGAATCAAATATTCCTCCTAAAGCTTCTATTAGGACGATTTTCATTTTAGATCACTTTTCAATTGAATTATGTATGAGCCCGGAGAGATTCCCTCTAAAATTCATTTCAAATTTTAAAAAATGTGGTTGTGTGTCCCAGGAATCAAAGATCTCTTGAAGAATTGGTGGGAATCAACTTTTGAAATTCAGGGATCTAATTTGTTCTTCTTCCAAAAGAAACTCGGGAACTTGAAGAGAAAATTAAGAAATTGGAATAAGAAAGTTTATATAAACATTTTCACTGAAAATGAAAAGGTGGAAGAAGCATTAGCCATGCTAGGGGAGAATATCATCAAAGAGGGGATAATAGTGGAAAAGTTTGAAAAATAAAATACCTTGATGTCAGATTACAACGAGTTTTTTGCGAGAGAAGAATTATTTTTGCACTCCAAGTAAATAGAAACTCTGTTTGTGGAAGGGGATTTAAGCATTAAATATTTCCACACCACCATGAAGATCAAATGGAGTTGGAATAGAATATTTGATATTAAGGATAGGAGGGGTGATTCCATAAAGGATGAAGAACATATCCAATGTGTGGGCATTGATTATTTTGAGGGTCTCTTAGGTGCAATTGTTTTGGAAGAACAACTAAATCTAAGCCTATTAGAAGTTGTGGAGCCCCTTGTTTCGAATGAAGACAACAAAATTTTAATTTATCCTATGAATAAAGATGAAGTCAGGTTGGAGTATTCCAAACGAAACCAGAAAAATCTATGCCCTATTTTATCAATTTTGTTGGGATTTTATTCGAAGAGAAGGAAGGGACTTGTTGGAAGAATCAGGGAAGAAAATTGTCTTACTGAAATATTTGGGCAATACAAATATATATTTAATCCCAAAAAAGGAGAAGTGTGAATCTTATGTTGAATATAGACCCATCTCATCGTGTAACACAAGTTATAAAATTATAACCAAGGTGATGGCTAATAGGCTTAACAAAATTCTCCCATGTATCATCTCATCGAAACTGACAAGATTTGAAAAACAAATGCGAAAACACAGAGTTGCTGCTTTGTTTTTCGGTCAAGTTGGAAATACCCAAATATTAAATGCAGAAACACAAAGGAGACATGCAACTTGATTCTCTATTAATCAAACTAGAAATGACAAAACAAAAAACAAACAAAAACAAAAACTATTACAACTTTCTGGGAGCGATCAGGAGCTGCTCAACTAGACTCGTAATGATCAGGAGCTATCAACAACTCTCTGTTACAATACAAATGGAACTATATGTTGTTCCTAACAAACTTAGAGTGATCATGAGAAATCAATTGCTCACTCCAAACACTCTGCATCAACTCTGAGAAATCCAGAGCTATTAGCAGCTCCTTGCACAAAATGTTTTTTGTTGTTTCTGCAACTTCACTTCTTTCAACTAAACCTTTTGCTGCTGTAAAAAACTTCTTCAAATTTTTTACTTCTTCCAACTTTTTCCCAACTGACAGAATAATTTTCCTTCAATCCTTTTTGTCCAAAACAAACATTCCCTCTCAAAATTTTGAAATCACCTACCGTAGTAAATGCTAATTTCAAAAACAACTACCTCATTCAATTTTGGAGTTGTTAGGAGCTACAAGAAGGATCCCCAGAACAAAAAGGCTCCTGATAGGTAGGTGAGGGTTGCAAGGGGTCTGACAGATGAGTAGAGGCACAAGAGAAACATTAAATTCCAAAAACTCTCCTTTTCTCTAGATCCGACAAAACAACAGGATCAATCTTGATCCAAATCAACAATGCCCAATTTTCCTCTTAGGTGCACAAAATTGTCAATGCTCAAAGGCTTGGAGAAAATGTCGGCTAGCTATTGCTCGAACCAACAAAACTTCAATTTAATTTAACCATTTTCAACGAATTCACGAATGAAATGATACCTAAGTTCAATGCGCTTGCTTCTTCCATGAAACAAATGATTTTTCATCAAAACTATTGATGAAAATTTGTCACACTAGATCATTGTTCCATCCTGCTGTTCTTCTTTCAAATCTGCTAAGATTATTATCAGCCAAATATTTTGACATGTTGCTTCATTTGTTGCTATATACTCAGCTTCAACTTTTGATAGGGAAACAACTGGTTGCTTCTTGGAAGCCCAAGAGATAGCACCCGAACCCAAATGAAATAAATATCCCGAAGTGCTCTTCCTATCATCCAAACTTCCTGTCCAATTACCGTAAGTGTAACCAACCAGCCCATACTCTTTTTTTGTTGTGTACAAAATTCCATATCCTTTGGTACCATTCACATAGCTCAAGATTCTCTTACCCGCTTGCCAATGGGTGTCTCTTGGAGTCTCCATGAATCCATAAATCAGACTCAATCTATGCATTGTATCCGACCTAGTTGTTGTCAAATACGTCAAGCTTCCAACAATTTTTTTATAGATTGTTGGATCCACATTGCTGCTGCAATCTTCCTTACAATTTATAAATATTAGGCAATGGGGCAGGATTTCTCTCAAGCATTCTAGATATCTTCAAGATCTCATTTGCATACTTCTCTTCAAGATAAAAATACAATCATGCATTTGTTTTACTTATATGCCTATAAAATAACTCAAGAGACCTGAATCTGTCATTTCAAATTCTCGTTTAATGACCTCTTCAAAATCAACAATGAGAAATCATCATCCCCAGTAAAAACTAAATAATATATATACAAGACAACAATTAAAATGTTACCATTTTTTTCCTTGATGTAGAGAGTGGGCTCACCATCGCTTTTGCTAAAGCCGTTGTTCATCATATATGAGCCAATCCTACTATACCATGCCTGTCGAGCTTGCTTCAACCCATAAAGAGCCTTCTTCAGATATAAACCTTGTGTTCTTGGCTTGAAACTTCATATCCAAAAGGCTGCTCCACATAAACCTCTTCTTTCAATACTCCATTAAGAAAGGTGGACTTCACATCCATTTGAAATACGTTCGATTTTTTTGTGGGCAGCCATAGCTATGACTGTCTTCATAGTATTTATCCTAGCAACATACGAAAATTTCTCATCATAGTCTCTTCCAAACTATTGTTTGTACCCCTTGATAACTAATCTTTCCTTGTGTTGGTCTATTCTTACTTTGGCATTTCTTTTGGTCTTATAGACCCATTTTACTATAATAGATTGCTTGTTTGGATGCAATTCAATCAGCTCCCATGTATTGTTTCTTTCTAATGCATCTATTTCCTCATCCATGGCTTCACACCATTTATCCTCTTTCACAAATTCTTCAAAATAAATTGGATCGTTGTGAATAAATAGTGCAAAATTCATACTCTGATCAAATTCTTCATCATAACTTTTATTTTGGTAGATCTCCCTTAGAATCCTGGTCTTTCTTGGCATTAGGGAGGTAAGAGTGGGGTTTAATTTTTCAGTGTTGTTGTTCTCCTGAACAGGTTGATTCTGGAGCGATTAGAAGCTATGAAAAGCTTGTCAAGAGTAGTCAAGAGCTCATCGAGAGCTGTCAAAAGCTCATCTAAAACTGTCAAGAGCTCGTTGAAAGCTATCAAGAGCTCATCCTCTAGCTATTTGTGGCTACTTCCTTTTTTGTTTGTTCTAATCAGGAGTGATTAGGAGCTATCAAGAGTTCATCTCAAACTATCAAAAGCTCATCAGGGGCTATTAGGAACTCATCCTCTGACTGTCTATAGTTGCTTCCCTTTCTATATGTTCTGATTAGAAGTGATTAGGAGCTATCGGGAGCCATCATTCTCTTCTGCTGCAGGATTTTCATGATCTTCATCTCCAATTTCTTTATCACTTTGCACTGTCGAGAGATGCCATGATCTATCGTGCCATCCCCTAACTAATCTTCTAAAAAATCCACATCTCTACTAATGATATTTATTTTGGTGACCGAATTGTATAGCCTATAGGATTTGGACTCTTTGATGTAGCCCATGAAAATGCACTTTTCACCCTTGTGATCCAATTTTTTCCTTTTTTCTTTAGGTACATGTGCATAAGCCACACATCCAAACACTCTTAAGTGTTTAACCATCCATCTTCATTTTTTCCATGCCTCTTGAGGTATATTGTCATGGACTGCCTTAGTTGGACTTCTATTAATCTAATGCACAACTATTGCAAAAACCTCTCCCCAATATTATGTAGGGAGTCCTTTTTCTTTTAGCAAATTTCTTACTATATCTATGATGGTTCTCCTTTTCCTTTCAGCCACTTCATTTTTTTGTGGAGTATAACTAGCTATAAGCTCCTTTTTTATGCCATTTTGTCTGCAAAAATTCACAAAAAAATTGGAGGTATACTCTCCTCCTCTATTTGACCTTAGGACTTTAAACAGTAAAAAATTATTAAATGCACTAGACTTGTGCTGCAAAATATAAAGGTCATAAAGAATATGTTATTACCAATGGAAGTGATTTGCATAGGGCCTACCAAATCCATGTGCACCAACTCCAATGGTGCCCTTGCCCTTGTAGAGTTGCTCGATTGAAAAAACTGCATATGTTGCTTGCCCAAAATGCAAGCCTCACATCTAACAATAGGTTCTACTATCCTTGGAAAACCATCAACCATCTTGGTTTTGAAAAAAAGGACTTAAGCCAGCATAGCCTAAATGTTCCTACCAGAGATGCTTAGAGGGGTCTTCAATGGTGCTCTTGAGGGCTACAAGTTGTACTACTGTATATTTTTCATCCATGAGAGGTGCTACAATGGATTGAAATGAGAGGCATGTCGCAATCTTCAGCAAAAACATCCGATTCTTTGTCATTTATATTTCTGAAAACACCTTTATCCTCTTATTCTTTTCATAAATGACACATTTTCCCTTCTCCATCAACACTTTGTATCCATTCTGGATCAACTATCCTACACTCATGAGGTTATGCTTTAACCTCGATGCAAAGAACACATTTTGAACCTCCTTCTTTTCACCCTTCTTGGTGTAGATCATGATAGATCATTTTCCTTTGACAAGAACTACTCCATTGTTCCCCATTCTTTTTGATGTAACATTTTTATCAATGAAAGAAAAAATACTTTGATTACCACTCATGTGGTTGCTGCAACCTCTGTCCAAGTACCAGACTTTGGGGCTGCCTTCTTCACCAAAATTCCACATGATGAAGGTTGTGGACTAATTGCCTTCAACCACATTTCAATCAACAACATTAGCATTTTCTCTTTGCTAATTACAGTGTTTTTTCAAGCACTCACTAGCATAGTGTCCATACATGTGACAGTAGTAACACTCAATGTTTCTCTTTTCATTTCTCCCACTCGAACACTTGTTCTTTGTGCCTCTTTAGAAGTTATTCTGAGAGTTTCTTGCTCCTTCTTGGTTGCATGTTCGTCCTGAGATTTCTCCACCAGCATTTCCTTGACTGGATTTACCTCTACCTCTTCAGGAGCTATTTCTACCTCTCCCTCTACCTCTTGCATTCAATTGAGCTTTGAAATATTTCTCATGGGAAGTAGTAATAGACCTTTTTAAACAATTCTCATGGGTATGGAGAGAACCCATTAACTCATCCACTATCAAAGTAGTTCAAGGGTGATCCCACAAAGTTGGTTTACAATTTTTGAGAAAAACTAATTTTCACTGAAATCACATACTTTTAGAAAATATAATGATTTAATTCTTTAAATTTTTTATTTTAAGGATTCTAGTTGAAGAGGGTTTGATCATACCACCATAGATCAAACCCCCTTGGAGAGAACCTCGCTAGTTTTAAACTATACCAATAAATGGATCTCTTTTACATCTATCAAAATGCTAATAAAAAATCACTTTTGATTTACTTTTGGAGGGATCAAATGAATTCATTTAAAATTTATTTGAAATGATTATGGTAGTCCTCAAAATTATCTATCCCACGAATATAATTTTAATATGTTTTCGTTTTCTTATGGATGTGGTTTTTTAGTTTTACTAAACATAGGGTTTTCACTGAAAATCAAGCTCTTTATTTTGTACATGTGGAAAATTTGATAATTATCAAAATAAATTATTTAAAAATATGTTCATGTTGGGTATTGATGTCTTTGATCCATTAAAAAAATAAAATTGAATTTTGATTCATACAGAAAACGTTATGTTGTATGCAGTCCGCCTATGTCTGAATTGCAATTGGTTTGACTTCAAAATTCTATTAAGGAAAAAATATTTAATAAAAAACTATGAGACCAAATAAACATGCTATATATCATAGTTACAAATCTAAATTCAACAATCTTCAGCTGCTCTAACACATCTCCATTTCCTCTAAGCTGGTTCAACAAACCGAAGAACCTTGTTTGAAAGTCTGCAATCGACTCACTTTATTTCATCTCAATAACTTTGTACTCTCTTCGAATTAGTTGTAGCTTCACACCTCTAACTTTATCATTCCCTTTGTATCCAATTTTAAGGATCTCCCAAGCTTCTTTTGCATACTCAACTGCTGCTATTTTGGGAAAAATGGCCTCTGTCAAGGCTGCTTCAATCAAAATCAAATCTTTTGCATCCTTCTTCCTCTAGTCCTTTAACTCGATCTTCTAGTTTTTTGTGAGAGGTGCAAATGCAAACGGATCAGTAATATCCATGAACCCATTTATGAGAAAATCTCTCAAATTATTGGTCACCATGATGGTCTTCATATTCTTGGGCCAAATGTTATAGTTCTATCTATCAAAAGATGGTGGTTGCTGCCAAATCCTTGCTTTATGTCAATCCATGTCTCCTACAACAAAAAAACCAACACCCAGAAAATACAAATGCCCAAACTCACAAGGAAATGGGGCCTATGGCTCTCATACCATGTCAATATTTGAAAAAAAATGCCTAAACATAGAACTGGTGCTCTATTTTTTAGTCAAGATGGAAATACCCAAATATTAAATGCAGAAACAAAAGGGCAACATGAAACTTCATTCTCTATTAATCAAAGTGGAAATGAAAAAATATAAAACAAATTAAAACATAAACTATTACAACTTTCTAGGAGTGATCAAAAGCCGCTCAACTAAACTGGTATTGATTAGGGGCTATCAACAACTCTTTGTTATAATACAAATGGAACTATCTGTTGTTCCTAAAAAACTCAGAGTGATCAGAAGCAATTAGCTGCTCATTGCAAATACTCTGCAACAACTCTGAGAAATCTATAGCTATAAGCAGCTCCTTGCACAAAATGTTTTTTGTTGCTGCTCCAACTTCACTTCTTTTTGCTAGACCTTTTTTTGTTGCTAAAAACTTCTTCAACTTTTTTAATTCTTCCAAAATTTTCCCAACTAAAAGAATAATCTGCCTTCAATCTTTTTTGTCCAAAACATACATTCCCTCTCACAATTTCAAAATAACTTACCGTAGTAAATGCCAATTTCAAAAAATAGAACCTCATTCAATTCTGGAGCTGTCAGGAGCTGTAGGGAGGATCCCCAAAATAGAAAGTCTCATGCCAGGTAGGTGAGGGTTGCAAGGGGTCTGACCGATGAGCAGAGGCTTAGGAGAAACATTCAATTCTAGTAGGAACAATGTGGTTTCGTGTTTGGTAGGAACATAACAAATGGAATAATAGTGGCTCACGAAACCATCCATTGGGTGAAAATGGAAAAAAAATAGAGGCATGATAATAAAATTGGACTTAAGGAAATCCTATCATCATGTCCAATGGATGTATCTAATCTAAATAGTGGAAAAAATGGGCTTCTCTGTCAGGTAGTTAAAATGGGATTTTAGTTGTAGTTCAAATGTTAGGTACTCGATTATAATCAATGGTGATCCTCATGGATTATTTTAAGGGACAAGGGGAATTAGGCAAGGTGACCCATTGTCCCCATTTCTCTTTGTGATCCTTACAGATTATTTTAGTAGGGCCATCTCTAAACTACACTCCTATCATAGATGGAGATGAATTATTTTGGCGCCTTCCTTGTGAGCAAATACTCATCAGTTATTCATTGACGATATGATTTTATATGCAGAAGTTTCAGTGGCCGAAGAAAAAATCATGAAATATTTTGTGGATAAGTTGGATTTGGAGGCCAGCTAAAGGTAAATAAAGAGAAATCTTGCATCTTCTTTTTTAACTCCCCAAGTAGTAGTAAGCGCTAAATTAAAGCCATTCTAGGATTCAATGAAGGAATTCTTCGTTCGAAATTCCTGTGCATTCCATTATTTGAAGGGCAAACCAAACAATAACATTGTGAGGAAACCTACCAAAAATGCAAGGAGGCATCAACCAATTGGCACGGGAGGTGGCTTAGCTTGGGTGGTCACATCACTATGATCAAATAATTCTTAGCATCAATTCCAATATACTTGATGGCTTGTAAGGATTCTCTTAAGAAAATGGAAAACAAGACTCAATACAATATAAAGAAAATTCCAGTGGGAATGGGCCAATGAGAACCATAAGCTTCCACTACTAAAATAGGAGGTTGTAAAATTGGCCAAGGATAATGGGGGTGCTATTTTAAAAGATCTTTGACTACAAAATAGTGCAGTAGGGGTGAAACTAGAAAACTCTTCTAGAATTCAGAATCCTTATGGAGTAGGATCTTATCGACAAAGTATTTGGATAGTAAAATCCAAGACAAGGATCCTTAATTTCTAATTTTATTCAAAAATGGAGATAAGTAATTCTTGATCATTTAATCTGGGTAGTAAAGGATTAAAGCAGGGTTTCCTTCTGGAGTGAATCATGGAATGGGTATGAACCTTTAGATAAAATTTTGGCTCTAGTGGAGGCCATTCAACCCACTCTTGAAGTGCATAGTGAAAAGCTAAATGTCTATGTCTCCCTAGTGAGGAAACAAGGTCGTTATAAGTATAGATGGAAGGACTTCAAGATGTTAGATGAAATATTAAGGTCAAAGCTTCCAGAAATCTTAGAAAATAGGAAGATTATATTCACAACGGAGGTTGACGAAATAAAATGGTGTGCTACTGACTCAGGAGAATTCTCCATGAAATTGGGCTACACAATACTTAAATTAAAAACCAAGCAAGGTTGGCCTAAAATTTTGTGTTGGGGCAATTTTTTTCTACCTAAAGCAGGAGCTTTTGCATGGAAAATGATGCATGGTAGTATTCTAATAGGGGAGAGGCTATCTAACTTAGGGTGCCATGGCCCTTTCATGTGCCCACTATGAAAATAAGATGTGGAAAAAACCAATCATTTTCTCTTAATTGTATTATTTGCATAAGGGTGTTGGGATTTGATTAAAACCAAGCTAAGTTGGTTTAGCCCACTTGGTAATGATATAAAAGACATGTTTGAATCATGGTCGATTCTAGATAAAGGTTCCACAATGGCTAGGCTTTGGGAAGAGGCATCAATGATGATAGTATGACAGTTGTGGAGGGAACACAACAATCAAATTTTAAAGGGAGTGGAAGCAAACTTGGATCAGGTCATTCATAAAATCACATCAGACATTAGTGAACATCTCTTTGTGGTGCTATTGATAAAGAAAGAAAAATATGTTTCAGCCTGGGATAGGGAAATGATAATTGAATTGTCTTAGGTGAAGGCATCAAATGTAGTAATTTCCAATAGGGTGGGAAAAAGAAGTCAGGTGAAGTGGAAAATACCTCTTTCTATCCATTCGAAGTTGAACTTCAATGGGGCCTTAGGGAGGAACCCAGGGCCCTTGGGGATGGGTATTATGCTTAGAAATGACAAAGGCTTTCTCATATGGGAAATTTCCTTCAAGATCCTGATAGGTACCAAAATGAGGCTGAAGTAATAGGCCTTCTTGAAGGTTTGAAATATTATGTGGATAATGATCTGTATCAGGTGGATTTTTAAGGTGACTCGGTTATCATTGGCAAAGCAACAAGGACAAGATATGCTCCAAGATGGAAGTTGAAAAGATGGGTGGGTACACTCTCTCTTTTGATGGATAAGATCGATAATATTACTATCAAACACATTTTTTGAGAGGCAAACAAAGTTGCAGACCTTTTATAAAATACAACAATTGATCAAGATGAAAAATTGAGAAGTGCAACATCTCTAGGAAATGGTAGAACTTGGATGTATTTCTTGAAGATGATCTACACACCTACATAGATTCAACCCCAAAGAGATCACTCTTGAGATTGAGCAAGAGATTATCCTAAGAAAAACAACCACAAAAAGGTTAGTCCCAAATTTTGGAATTCAGGTGCTTCCAGACCCCTTCCCTCTACAAATACCTGCACCACTCCAAACTAGAGTATTGAGGTGTCAATCAAAATTTGGGTCATCAATGGATGTGGTTGAAGTGCCTAAAATATATTTTTTCTATAGATCCATGGGTGCGAGAGGTGTCGTGTTGGAAAACTTTTGAACCTCATTTGTTCCTCCTCTTCAAATCACCCTCTTGTGCTATGGTGGTATCCCCAGTATTATAATGGTGAGATATTTTTTACTAATGTGCAGTTTCAATGTACAAAAAATTGTTAGGAGGTCTTTGGGAGGATGGAATGTGGAAAGCATTAGCTTGCAGCATCGATTGGACAAAGAAAGGATTTATTTGCAGCATATTTCCTTTTAATTTTATGTCATCTGGGTGTGGGCTCTCTCTAGTATGGTTATATGCTATTGTCCTAGTGGCTAGTAATCTTCCAAAAGAATTTTCAGCATGTAGCCATAAATTTTTTAATATTTTGGTGGTCTAATGTAATACTCTTCATGTTTCAATAAATGAGTGCTATCCTCCAAGCTAGCAATTTTCACTTAATAATAAAACACTTAACAACCACTAAACTAGTTTTATCTTGAATATCTTTATGCTTTCATACTAACCCTCTGCATATATATATATATATGTATGCAATTACTCCTATGTTAATGGGTATAACACCAAAGATGGACATAGATAACTACAAACAATAAATGAAGGCAACAAAAACATTAACCATAACCATATTTTTTTATAAGAGAAAGGATATTTAACTACAATTTATCCATCCATACAGAGCCATAATCGCTTTGAAGTCTCCAAAATGGGTATAATGCCAAATATTCGAACATATAACAAGGAACAATAAGAAAAGAGCAAAAGACATGAACAATAAATTAATCATTCTCTTTTTGTATTCAATATTTATTACCATAGAATGTAGCTCAAATCTTGTATCAATATGTTTCATGACATTCTTTTTTTCTCATCTATTTGAACTCCAGACCCATCTACAAAGCTGCATTTTGTAGACTATATAAGAGTGTATAATAACGAAAAATGTGCATGTATAACTTTACAAACATATATATTGTTATATATTTTTTTTTTCAAGTTCTTATGTATGCATTGCATGGCTAAGATGTATATGAAGAAATGTGTTTCCAAACATGGGTACATATAACAACCAATAACTAGAAAAGAAAAAATGTAGTCATGTGTGAAATGAAAACCAAGTTGAAGGTGATTATTTTTACAAAAGTATACTATTAAACCAACACCACAATGGCTCTTTTGACAATAGAAGTTAATCAATATATATTCTCCCACATTTCAAAGCACATTTCAGTGTTAAAACCATCTAACCTATTATCAAACAGAGACAAAGGAAAAAAAAATTTCAATACTCTTTTATCAAAACAACACCATACTGGCTCATTCGAAAATGCAAGAAAAAAAAAAAACTTTCCCACACTAAAACATTAAATATTGCATTTACTTCCTCCCACAACATCGTACAATAATTCCAAGATGCATTAACCCTCACACAATAAAACACTTACCATGTATCTTTTGTGTATCGAGGCAACAAAATCCACCACTACCAACCCACATAATTAGAAAAATCCACATCCACATAAAAAACCCCAGGAAACTCACCACCAACCATTGACAATTATTAATTTCCAGCCCCGAGAAATTATATTCATGTCTGGGCTAATGAAAATCTTGGTGGTAGTTACTTGGGTCAAGATATGAAGAATACAAGAGCTAAAATGTGATAGTGAACATCTTGTTACAGGGATCTTCAAACATATGAGAGAAATAAATTATCATGAAAAAATATTGATACAAGAAACTATGCAAGGATAGAATAGAGTATGTAGTCATAGTTTGTATTTACCTATGATTCTTATGTGTTTTTCTAATAGTTCTTATACAATTTCTCTATTTTATCTATAATATTTAGTGCCAAATAATGTAGCTTGAATTTTAAATTGACAATCCAAATGTTAAATGGATTTATTGTATTATGTCAATATGTTTTATGATATTCTTTTTCCTATCTTCACAAATCAAATTGTTCATTATGTAATAGTTGGCAGACTATGTAACAATTGGCTTGTCAATTCGATGACCATTTTTACTATATGCTTCCTTAGATTGCAATTTTCTTTTTTAGATAAATACATTTAAATCACATAATATAAATATTGTTATAACTTTAGGGGAAAGTCCCATCTTGATAAAAAAATTTATGTAAATAATCTTTTAGACAAGCTGAAAAGATATATGTACACACGTGCATAAATGCAATGGGTAGAGTAGAATATATCTTTTGAAGTCAAATTTATGATTTTTTTCTCATATAAATAAAATCATTTAATATTTCCCCTTTTAAAACCATTTTAGATTGTGGTTTATGTGATTGTGGAGGGCAACCACACACTGTTTTCATGTGCTTGTGAGAGGAAAAAAAATTTGTTGATTGCATCACATTGTTTATCCCTACAAGCACCTGAAAATGGTGTATGTTGCTCCATTAAAGAAAACCATTTTCAATTTCATGGTTGGCATGGCTTTCATTCCATACATGACTACATTGTTTTCCTTTCTGGTTATTGGTTGTTATATGTGCCCACGTTTCACAAACACATTTTTGCATATACATCTTAGTCATGCAATGCAAATATAAGCACTTCCAAAAACAAATCTATACTGATATATATAATTATGAAGTTAGATGAACCTTTTTATTTATCATACACTCTTCTATATATTCCATCTATCCATTTTTCTCTAGCCATATTTAGGATACCTATTATTGTCAACTTGTCACAGCAAAAAAAAAAATACAATATTAGAGATCTTGTTGGAGAACAACGATTTTTCCCCAAATTTTTTATTGTGTGATATATGATAAGATTCCATGAAATTTTCCATGGACCTTACCTACCTTTCTTGCTCAAGGTTTTGGCTAGAGCGTGCAAGGCTTCATGATGGAAATATGGTAGGGAGGAGAACGACTGTGGGTTTAGTGATTTTTACTTCCACCGTCATATATTTCTTGTTGCTTATATACATGGACACACAAATTATCAGATGCACTTGTCTACCAAAAAGTATAATCTATTCTATCCATTTCATTTTTCATTGTTTCCATAGCTCTCTTTTCAACTTCTCCAATAGATTAATTATACACAATTCTTTACCAAGATCCTATGTAATCAAAATGTTCCATTTTATTTCTTTCTATTTACAATATATAATGCTAACCTCTTTTATTGTATATCTATATTATTTCCTCTATAATGCTACACATATACAATAGACATTCAAGAAAATTAGTTTATTGTAAATTGTCTATTTCAAATTCTTTAATGGTCCAACAACTCGATCCAATGTTCCACGCCCTTGTTAAACACAGTCAATAGTACATGTAAGTAGAAAAAAATTCCATTATCAATAAATAGATTCAGAGAACCAATTGTAAATATTATTATTTTTTTTTAGTTTCACATTTTCTATATTGATTTTACACATATACTTACTCAATTTTTATGCTTCCTTTTTTATTTTGCTTGGTCATCAACTAACATACCCCTATCTTCTATTTGCAAGAACTAGGCTTAAGTATGCAAAATAATTCGAAATTCAAGATACCTATATTTTTTTAAGTTACAACAACAAAGAAAAAACTATAATATGAAAGATCATTTATAAAAACACTAGATTTTCCCCAAAAAAATTATTGTGTGATGTATGATGGAACTCCATGAAATTTTATGTGGGTGTTTCATACTTTTCTTGCTTAGGGGTTTGACTAGAGTCCGCAAGGTTCCATGATGCCAATATGGTAGGAAGGATAACAAGCATGGGTTTTGAGCTTTTTATTTTAACACATTATATTTGTTGTTACATAGATACATGTGTACACAAATCCTTGTATACACTTGTCTTCTAGAAACATGGTCTATAATAACTTATTTATCATGTCATAGAAAGTGGTGGGGAAGCACTTGAGCCTTTGGTCACGTTAGCTCAAAAGAAGGCATAGATTTTAATTCAATTATTCTAACAATAAAAAATATGTGTATCGTGTCATTGCATTCCTCTTTTGTTGGGGTATATTTGTTTGTTTTGGATCAAAGATTATATGAGTGAGGCTTTGATTCGACTATGAACATCTTTACTCTCTAAATAATATTTTCCCCTATATAAGATCCTTATTGTGCTCATCAAATGGTATAAAATTTATCAATATAATATTTTTTCTTTCTTCCTGAATAAATGCATTTACATATTTATTTTTATTTGGACAACAATTCAAGTTGTCATTCTATTTTGTCATCCATTTATTATTTTGTTTTATCTAATTTATTTTTATTTTTTTCAAAATTTCTTTGGTGTTGGGACATTTATTTGCTTCCATTTGTTCAAAATTTTAAGATTTGAAGAACCAAACCATAATTCCTACACCAATTAAGGAGCATGTTTTTACTAGAAGAAATTCATAAAAAATTGATATTTTTAAGTTTAGTTTCCTTTTAATTAAATACTTTTGAATAATTTCTAATTGTGTCCATTTTATTTTACTACTAATAACCCATAAATCGCATACATAATAATGCTTTTATTTCCAAAATTATGGACTAAATACTACTATAAAAAGTACTGAATATTAAAGATCTTTCTTTTTTTTAAAAATTCATTAGTGATGACCATCATAACTAATATTCAAATAAAAAATAATCAAAATAAATAACGTGAAAGTAATAAATTATCTAGTACCATATAAGAATTACAAAAAATATGCCATACCCAAAGTTATGGACTAACTTTTTTAAACAATAATTTTTTATTGAAAATTAGTAATTAAAGTCATGACTAATAACTATTTAAAAAAGGATAATAATTTAATGTTTCATAATTATCATCAATGTTATTTAATCCATAACTTAAAGTTTTCCATGTATTTGTATGCATATGTATCTTAAGATAATTAAATAATAATCAATCAATTGATTGATTAACCTAGAGAAAGAGGTAAAATATAGATATGCATCTAGGTCTAATAAATATAAAACTAAAATAGAGATAAATTTATATCATACCTCAACCACATTTTTTTTTAGAAGGATGATCTCTTACGATTCTAGGGTTTTTCACCTAAAAGGAGAAAGGTATTCCACAAAAAACTTGGGGGTTCACTAAAGAATAACGCTAATATGATTGAAATATGCCTAAATAGAATTTCCTAAATGCAATAAACTGATAAAGGAGATGAATTATTATTGCAAATCTAATGAAATCGAAGATGCTTGAAAACACAATGTGATTTGCAAAATGACCTAAGAATGTAAACAAACAATAAGAAAAAATGAAAGGGATTGGAGAGTTGCACCTGGAAACTATAATTTGATGATAGAGGCTTTGGAATCCCTTTTTTTTTTTATTGAAGTCAACTGGGACACTTACGCCTAATTGGGCGACTTAGTCCTATGTCAAGGAGATTCTACCAGGATAGGTTTCAAAACAATGGGTATCGAGAAATGCAGAAGACACTTTTAAATCTTGGAAGTGGGACTAATTTGCCACTAATGCTGACTTAGTCCACCTTCAAATTTTGGGGATTTTGAAGATATAATCTATATCTTTTGATATGCACTTTAGTTCTTCATAGGTGTCTGGATCTGAATCTATGGAATCTGGTCTATAAGCAATCTCCAAACTTCTTTCAAGTATATTTTGACTTTGAATTACTTTGATAAAATTTGGACACATTTTAACACCTTTCTCTTTGAAAAATCTCCATACAAGACCTTCAAAACACACATGCAAAGAGGGAAAAAGGGTTAAGGGTTAAAAAATAGGGCTTTGCCTTGGTCAAACCCCAATTTGGTAATCAAACCCTTGAAAATGAAATGAAATCAAAAGAGAATGATGAATGAAAAAAATGTAATGCTACAACTCACCAAACCCTTGATGTAGGAATTTGAAGATATGCATGTAGAAGCTTGAATGGATGAATGCTTGGTAATGCCAAAAGTGAATGATAATTGCTTGAATGGATGAGTGAATGAATTAGCCAAGTAGTTAGGGTGAAAATGAGCGGAAAAAACTTTATTTATACACAATGATTCCCTAATTCTTGAGAATACCTCATCACAGGCAGACCTTAAGGTCTAGAGAATAATATTTTGCTAGAATTATAAAGTAATTTTGATTTTTTAGCCAAATGAGACTAAGCTGCCCCCAAGTGGCGATTTGGTCCCACAAGGGAAATTTCAATGGGTGTTGAGGAGTACAGTGTGTTAAATTATGTTTAACGAGATTATTCTCAAGAACAATCTTAAGTATGACCTGTAAGTGTATTAAGGGTCCTTTTGAAACAAAAGAAAGGGCCAAATTTTTGATGACAAGCCTTGAAAAGAGTGAGATTTTGGTACAAATACTTACAACACTTTGAAATAAGGCTTGGTAAGTGATTAAAAGAGGTTATTTAAGTGAATTATATTAAAAGGGTCCTTGAAAAGTGTGAATGTGGGTTAGAACACTTCATGACACCTTTGTAAGACATCATAAACTCTTTATTGATTTAAAAGAGTTCAAGTCCTAATGTAAATGTGTTGGCCACATGACAACCATAAATCTAGGAAAAATCAGACCAACATCCATAAGAAAGACTCAAATGAGGATAATAATGTCCAAGGATACATTTTTTGTGACACATTGAGCCCCCACATTAGTGAGAGGATGAATGTGCTTCAAACTCACACAAAAGTATCACAAAATGCGTATCAAGAGGGATCCAAATGCACCCATGCTGGAAAGATGAGACCAAAATAATAAAGAGGGATGACCAAACTCCCAGGTTCAAGATCACATGGAAAACAAAATATTATTAGAAAGGAAAACACAAGAAAGTGATGTTAAATATTGAAAGGGAGATAAGGAAAAGGAAAAGAGAGATTTAGATCAAGCTTTGATCATTTCTCCATCCGTTGTGGATCAGATCTAGGCTATTTGTCCAAAAATATATATACTCACTCTGAAGCGATGAAACTCATGGTTGTCCGTCGGATAAGAAGGCCTAAAATGTGAGATACATACACTTATGGTTGGTATACACTCACACACACCCAAGTGGATATGTAGAAAGTCATGCTCAAATTGGGCTTCCTGCTCAACCATACCAAAGTTATACCTCTTAATAACTATGATAAGGCACCACAATGAAAATTATTTTGTAAATGATTTTGAATGTCATGTAAAAAAAACTATAAAAATATTTTTTCTTTGTTCATGTAAGGTCTTATTCTTAGGGAGAATCGTGCATATTGTCTCCAAGAGAGGACAAGTGAAGGTGTTAGATTATTGGTCATCGTTTGCCTTGTTCAAATCATGCCATTTCAATAGATCACACACTCTTGGACGACATCAAACCAAATGCCACCACCAAGAAGAGGACACATCACAAGGAAAAAAGGAAAATCATGCCATGGAATTTTGTAAAAATATGTCATCTATGTATGCCCCCACTTTAAAGTGGTTTCTACACTATCAGTATGATAAATTTCTTTAAATTAGGAACTGATAAATGGAAGAAGACATGAGAGCCAACCTGGAAATCCCTATTCCAAGTCATATATTTCCAAATTGAGCTACATCATGAGTAAGTACATCACATGTGAGTCAACTTAAGACATTTTGTCCACATCCAAATCTTGCTCTCATATGTTCATGAAAGGTTAAAAAATTATTCAAAAGAGACAATGACAAGTGACATATAGGGATAAGACTTGCTAAACCCTTTCCCCCACTTATTGCAAGACAAGGGTGAGCCTAAAATGAATGATGATATGCCAATCCTTGCAATAGTGAGTATGCTATGATCATATGACTATTAAATGGCAAGGAGCATCAACTAATTTTATTTATGTTGATAAATAAATAAAGTGCTTGCTTGATACATATTTAATGGGATATCTATCAGTTTGGGATGTACCAAGGTTAAAGTTTTCTAAGAAGAATTGTTTGTGATAGTGTTGAAATTGATTGAAGGTTTCCATTTGGAGGGACAATATCCAATATAATTAGGATTTATAGTATCACATCCTTTTCCAGGTTGCTTCAAAAGTTCAAAACTTGTTCCAACAAGGTTTTTTACTTTTTCTTGTCCAATTGCCTCGAAGTTTGTCTTGGATGTTGTCTTTACTGTTAAGGTGATTGAAGTGGATGTTTGTGACATGACCTCATTTTCTCTTCCCTTGTTATATTATTTTTTTATGATCATGTATTCCCCCTTAGATAGAGGTATGAAATCAAACATTTTTAAAGCCTCTTCCAACAACTTTGTGGATTCATCAATTTGGTTTTTTTTTATATCGTTTTTCTTGGTACTGATCGTAGAACATGTAACCTTTGTTCTTTGAAGAGTAGAAGATGAGGGTTGATCCATATCAAGCAATTCAAGATGCTTCAAAGTGAGGTTGATTTTTGGTTTGCACATGATAATATTGATGTTTTCTTGCACAATGATACTATAGACATGCAAAACTAACATCATTCATTAATAATATTCATCTATCAAATAAATCAAGTTTATTTGATTAATCTCTAAATTCCTTAATTTAAATTAAATAAATTCAACTTTAATACTAACATCATCCCCTTTCGATAAATAAATCAAAATATTTATTTAACTATGTCTAAATCATTTTATATCTCATTTTGATTTATTTTAACCCATAAATATGAATAAATTAGGTCAAATCACCTAATCCTCTCTAAATTTAACTAAATCATTATTAATTTTAATATTAATGCAAGTCACATTCTCTAGCTTTCACATTTGCACAAATATATCATTTATTTGATTTATTAAATCTTCTAGTTTCCCTCACATGGCATCTTTAAGGAATATTCCTCCAAATTGAATTTACCTCTCAAATTACTTGTCCCTTCCAACATATCATTAATTATCCTCTTACATGTCCCCCACTTGGCATTTAAGAGCCCTTTCTTCTCCCTCCAAGAAGTCAAATTTCAAATTTCAAAAGTCCTCCTAATGTCATTTACTGACACATTCACAAAAACTTGCACAACCTTGGCCCATTCACATGGTGAAAAGTGGCCCCTCCTATTCGTTCAATATTAGTCCCACATTCATCCACTTCTCTTCTTCTCTCATCAAACTCTTCTATAAATCCAAGGCTTTTCTTCATCATTTACATCCACAATTTGAGAAAAGTTACTCTCTTCACATTGAGAGCTAATTGTATTCACTCCATTGTAATTTTCATCTTATGGAATTTTTATCATTATTTGAGCTTAATGTGCAGGATCAACATGGAAAAATTAGGCCCTTAAGTGGCAATAAAAAGACAAGAAATAAAAGTTAGACAACTTGATGTAAAATTTTGAATAACTTATCTATATTATTTCAAAAAAAGTAAAAAATTAAATTTGTAAAAAATTAAATTTAGTTTCTAAACTACTAAACCTTTAATTAAAAAAATATATATATTTGGAGAAAATTTGAAATTTCAATATAGTACTATTTAAATTTCAGGGTAAAAGTAAGAAGTGGGTGTCTGCTTGACCACCCTAACCACAATAAAATGATAAAAAATAATAATAATCTTTTAGATATAAGTAGACGACTCATGTCCTGATGTGATACATATTTTTTTATCATTTTTTTCCATGTAAATAATTAATAATGAATTTTTTCTTACATCTTTTAAAAAATATAAAAGCTCGTATGTCTAACCACCTTAACTTGGTCAAAAATTCATGAGATTCATTTTTTTTTTTAATCCTATAGTATTCAAAGCATAGAAAGTGACACATGTTTTGGATTCAAAAAATGTAATAGCATTTGAAAGTTATAGATGTTTTTCAATCAACCTATCAATCAATAATTTATTCGTAATTCTAAGAGAAAATGAATAATAATTATTTATTAAATTCAAAATAAAGAATAATTTATATTGGTGGAAAGTTGAGAATCTCCTCTAAAAACCCTTTTCTTTTCATCAATTTTGGGTAAGAAAAAAGTCGTCAGCCGCATGGACCATCATATGGCTTACATATCGCTACTTTTTGGCCCATCATGATCCTGCACATACCCTTAACTAGGATTGGGAGACGGCTTATTTACATACAAAGGGTGTACCAATCCAATATGTGATATGTATGGTTCATGTTTTTCATTATATACTTTAGTTATCTTTTTATTGTATGAATTTTGAAGCATGATGTGTTATCTCATATGGATGTTGAATATTTGCTTTGTTTTGAAATACTAATCATGCTAATGGTGTGTGTTAGAATTTTAACTATTTGAATATTTTGATATCCACATAGTGATAGTAGAATAAGGGTACCGGTGCATTTCATTATTTGTTTGTTTACATTTTGAAATTTTCTTTGTTTACATGATCTTAATTAAAACGTTTCTTTTACTCTTGATTGAGGGTATTGTTCTTTTCTGGAATTACCGTTTTGGTTTTTTTTTAGACTCTATTTTTATCAATTTAATTTTAGGTCCATTTGTAGTTTTACATCCCCGTTTTAAGCCAGTGGATGCTCGTATCCTCCATTTGTGCCTAAAATCTTGTTATGGATTGTCATTATGTTCAGGTGGCAGCACACATAAAGACAACAAAAAGTATTTTGCCCCTATTTTAATATCATTTTTTGGGAGATTGCATACATTTAATTGTTCATGGATTTTTTTATTTCCTCAAAATTCTCTAGCTTTCCCATCATTCCCATGAGATCTTTGGTTTGTCAATTTGATATCTATCATCAACATTGTCATAAGAGGCCATAGGGTTTTTGTTGCAGGATATTCTCAAACTCTTCAAGAGGTATTTATCTTGAGCTTGATATGAAGTGTGGATCCTTCTTGCAGATCTCTCTCTTAAGCTTGGTGTACTTTTTTTTTTTTTTTGCGCTTCTTCATTCATTGAGAAGTGTTTCTAATAAACATTGCTTTATGGAGAATGCACTTTATTTAACTCTATTTTTTATTTTTACCTATCATCATGATGAATTTTAGGGTAGTATTTTTATTTTTTATAAGATTAATACATCGCACCTTATTGACATAAATAAATTCTATCAAGGAAAGTCTACACATTCTCTCATCCCACATTTGGAAATTTGTGCCACTTAGAAAGAGTTTTTATACAAACACGAATTGAATTATTCACTATGTTTATTAGAACAATGGGCCCATGAATCTATAAGATACTATGTCTCATTGGCATCCATTGACCCCAATCAGAAAAAATAATTACTCCCACGCAAAGTTGCACTTAATGTGGAATTTCTAGAGAATCCATCATTAATAATTTGCGTTAGGAATTTGAAGGTGTTCTGAAGTTTATAGGCTACGAGATTCAATCATATCTCTCACATTTTCTTGGAAAAAATTCCCATAATTTATTTTCTTCAATCTTATAAGTGTGTTTTATGTTATCCATTAGAATATCTTCTTGATATTCTAATAAATGTTATTCCCATATGTTTCTTCATCGATCTTATAAATTCATCAACGCATATCGGTCTTGTAACTATAAATGTGCCTCAACATTTATTTACACCTATTTAGTCATTTCAATTGTCATTCGTAGAAATCAACCTATCAGTGAAAACAATGTCAATACACCAATCTAGTTGCATGGTTATTGAAAAGAATCTCACAATTGGTAGAAGAGAGTGATCATTTCTTAAATTTTGCATTAATTTTTTGTTCAAACGTGAGTCGTCTATGATAATTAGAGCATGTGCCTTGTACCATACAAGTCTCATCATCCAAATCAATGATAAATGATGTATAAAGTATTTATTCACCTATCAATGCTTGCTTTCTTTGATGAGTAAAGGCCAAGAAAGGATCACAAAAAATATATGATGAAATATTATTTTCATGTCAAGGAGAATGCAGTTACTTCTACAACATTACATCAAACTATTTATCCTAGCAAATGCGTGTTGGAACATTATATTTACTGCGGCTATATACGAAGAAGGTTGTGGATTTTATATTGCTTTGCCAACAGATACCCATATAAGACAACATTTATCAGAGATATGGGACTCATAAAAGGAAAGAGCTTGACCTTTAGTGAAGCGGGAGGGAGGATGCATAAAAAGTGGTGGAATTCAGCTTTACACTAGCTAAATGCATTGGCTTGAAAAGTTTAATTCTTTGTTGTTTTTCTTTCATACACCTGTCAATGATATTTACTTGAAAGTTCTATAAGTATTTTCCGCAGGACCAGTTAGGCGCCTACTAAATTAATGGAAAATAGCTCTTGGTTTTTGTGTCAAGTGTCTTAATTGAATATTTATTCTCAAGTTGCAGCTCACCAAGTTCGAAAATAAGATAGAAAATACCAAATTTTCAAACGTGTGAATGAAAAGTAGCATTGCTTTAATCTCATTTGTGAAATAAATTAAATCTTGGTCCACCATCCGAGATCATGTTATTTTCTATTTATTTTTTCCTTGGTTTAAATAAAATACAAATTATTTTTCTCTTTTGATCTGGTTGCATAAATTTAACTCTTTTTTATGCTAAGGTACACATTTTCATTTTTTTTATTTTGTTTATGCTTACCTAATCATTTGGGTAGATTTAAATCATTGTTGTACATACATTGTAGTACCTCAACCTTTTTGTCATGGTTCAAACACATTTAGGGATCCTCAATGCATGATTTAGATTCTTTTAAAGTTATCATTAATTCCTCGAAATAAATCTTAGTTGTGATAAATTTTCCAATTCTTTACATGGAATAGGGAATAGGAATACAAAGGAGGAGGGATTTTTGTTTGCATGAAGAATTCACAACGTTGAAGCATTGGAAGAAATCCTTGAAGAATTTGGGAGTTAAAGAGGATTGAAGCATTAAATTTAGAGTTTACAAAGCGTTTTCAAATAATTTAAAGGGCTTTCATTCCATGCTTTAGTTTTTTGTTTTAGGTTAACTCACATCTTTTTGGGGCTCTAAAAAACAATTTCATTTTTCACGACAAAGGACTTAAAAAGAGCTTTAGGAAAGACTTGCTAGAGTTAATTTTTGGATTTAACAATTGAACAAGGCAACTTTCATATATCATTTTGGTGTTTTAAAATAGATCAAAATCATTGCTTTGTGGACTTAAAATGAATAATTGTTTCTTTGTTTTGTAATTTCTTACTCAAAGTAATACCATCAAAAGGATGTATGTGCTTCTCTCGCACCTCACGATGATATTGAGAATCAAAAGGCCTTTTGGTGATCTTAAGTTGGGTAAGGTAATTACCTCCACATTTTATTTTGGGATTAAAATTAAAAAAAACATCTTGTGAGTCTGAGTAAACCCATTGCGTGTATTCTCCCTTTGTTTCTAAATGAATGTTGGTCGAACTAAAAATATTTTTTCTCACTTTTGTTTATCTTAGAGGGCCTACCTTGTGGGAAAAAGTACTCACCCAAGGGAATGACCCAATCGGTAACACACTAAAGCCAATATTATTTCCAGCCAAGATATAAAAGTGGGTACTGGAACAAAGGATAGTATCACAGAGTTGTATCCAATGAGAAGGGCATCAATGGTCTCTCGCTGCATGGGTCAATCTCCAAAGATGGAAAGTCTGAATTAAAACCACTTGTTTAGGAAAGCCCAAAATCCTATCTATTTTTTGGCGCAAAAGGTCATGTCCTTTGAAGCTACCCCATGTAAACAAGAAGTTTTATTATAGAGATGAAAAGTATGCCATGGGATATTCATGAGTATTGATGCTTGATTGACCTAAGAAGCGAGTGCACTGTAAGGGGGAGCCTGTGTGGTCAAGCATCTAATCATCCATACTGAATATGCGTAGATCGATTTATCCAAGTAGGAACCCAACAAATATTGTCTTTTTGAGCCTAGGGTTGTGCATGTAATTGGAATCAAATATTTTTTATTGGATCTAAAACATTAGAAAAAAAAAACATTCACAAAAAACTTCAAAATTTCGAACCCTTTCGAGGAAAAAAATATACTTTAAAAAATCTAAGTGTTCTTGCTTGCCCTAGGGATTGTATCCTTAGAAGTTTCTAGCTACCTAGGTTTAATCATCATTTGTTTTCACTAAAGTCAACTTAGGGAACTATGCTCTTGATACCTTTATTTTCGCATAATGGACCTTGTGGAATGAAAAGGAATTAAGACATAGACATTTAGTTTGAAACTTTAATCAAATAATTGTTTGTGGTAAAAATAATTCACTAATAAAATATACAAACATTTGAACTCCACACATCTATTCTCTCAAATTATTTCCTGCAGGATCAAAATCCAGAAACCTAGGTTCAAAAATATTAGCCCAAAAGCTTGTGTGGAGTGTCTTGAAATTCTTCTTGAAGTTTGAGAAAGATTGGTTTACAAATTTTACAACAAAGCTTCAAAAAACAACCCTAATTTGTATGAGTTTTATTATCAAAAAAATCCTGAGCTTTTTCAAAGGTTTTCTTTTCTCACATAGGAAGTGTCAAGCGTGTTCTTCAAAATCAAGATCTTGTAAGAAGAAATTTTATCTAGGTCAAGTCTAGGATCAAAATCAATCACTCTCATTCATCCCTCAAACATCAAAATTGGTCAAAAATAACCTCACCAACAACTCTTGGAAAATTTTAAAACATCATTTATGCTAAAATTCTACGAAAAATAAAATCACTTTGTTTGACTTAACACAATTAGTGAAACTATCATCTTGTGCATGGATTTACTCTAGGATAACACAAATTCCTAGGGTTTACAACTTAATTATCATCTTGTTTGACTTAACACACTTCTAGTGAAACTATCCAATCCATAATCACCTTGTTTGACATAACACACTTAGTCAAACCAACCTGTCATGTACAAGTTTACTCTAGGATAAAATAAATTCCTAGAGTTTACAAGTGCATTATCACTTTTTTTTGACTTAACACACTTATTCAAACTATCAATCCATCACAATCAATCAAATAAAGTCCTAAATTTAAGAATTTCCCTCACGGTTCCTCAAGTTTTTCATCATCTGTATCACCCATCTTTCATTTATCTCATCCTCATCATCAATTTGATCCTTAAGTTATCCTAGTTATTCTCTTCTTTGAGCCTAAGGTTTAGACCAATCTAAGGGTTTAGAGGTTCATCTCTTAAATTCCTCAAAATTGATCTCTATTTTATAGTTCAAACTCAATCTCAACACAAGAAGAATATAGAGGAAAACAACGAAGAAACACCCATTTTGAGTGATCTAAGTGAAGCTGAAACAACATTCGAACCAACCATAACCATTGACCTCCCAATCAATCCTCCTCAAGTACCTCAAAATTCTCAAGAGGAAGGTGATGGTGGAGGTTCTAAATTTTTCCCCCTTGTCAGTTTGTTTTACTTTGTCCTTGACTCTAATTGGCTAGGTTTTGGGTTTTTATAGTGAGGCTTGGTTGTGAATATTCTATTCTAGCGATGAGTTATTATTAAAGGTGGTCAATTGTTTAATTATGTTCTAAAGCCCTTTTTTTCGTTACTTTACCGACCCCTCTTTACCTGCCATCTCAATTTTTTGCACCTTAATTGTGTTTTTTTTTGCCTTAGTGTCGGGTTTGTAAAATATTTTAGATTAATCTCTAAAAATATTTTCGGCCTCCAGGGTCATTTCCCCATCCACCTAGTCAGTCCCCTATTGATAAATAATTTTTTTGCATGTGCATATTGCATAGCCGTCAGATGGAATGATCTGTATCTAGACCAATCTTCGCAGACCTCGCAAGGTTTCCTACTGATGTCACTAAAGTGGTGCGAGGCATGCGAGATGCTGCTATCTATTGCATATGATCATGGGGACCAGTTTTTGTTCACCGACCCATGAAGGATATTGATACTGACAGTTGTTTATTTACCAACGTATCGTGACCATTCATCGCTGACCTCACTCAATTAAAACATTAGTTTTAATAATGTTTTGAGGTGTTTGAATGGTTGATGCATGGAAACCGGTGATGTAAAAGGGATGATCATGGTGGGAGACATTTGTGCTGATGTGGTGTATTGTAGGTGACTTTCACTTTCTATTTCCCTAAAGGATGGTGAATAAACGTGGCATTTTTAAACCATTCTGACTCAATCTGAGCCATTCTTCTAGCTTACATTGTTCTAGGTCTATGAATAGCATTTGAAATAGGTTTTGTTTGTACTATATCCATTTTATCTTGTGTGAGTGAATAGTAATTGTCAAGTTCAAATTATGCTCTCATAATTAAATTCTAAAATATCAGTGAATTGCTATTTTTGTTTGTATTTCCACGCTAAAGAAAAATTGCTTGACACCAAGTGAAGCAATCCATCTTTGTGAATTTTCAAAGCTTTACTACCATTAACATTTTGCAAGTGAAACCGTAAGTTTAACACATATACCATTTATTGTGTTTTCAAACAATCTTATGGTTGTTTGAAGAAAAAATATCGATTTCTTCTTGTTTTATTCTTGAGGGACTATTTGAGTTAATTTGCTTTAAAATATTTTAAAGCTTTTCTTGATAATTTTTGTGGCTTCTTGAATTGTGAAGCATTTTTTTTTATGGCTATAGGGTGAAGTTATAATTGTTTGACATATAAAAACCCTATCTCGATCTATTATTTGTCTTGTGTAAATGGCACCCAAGGCTTGAAGCTCTAGCTCTTAAGCTGCTACTAGCTCCTTTTCCGAAGATATTATAGACTTCTTAGATCTTGGTAAGCTAGTGGTCCTTAATATGTACTTGGATGTAGACTTATTAAAACATGTTGCTACAAGATGTGACCTTGTAACTAGAGTTGTTATAATGCATTATGACATAGAAATGGTAAAGATAACCAGGGAGGAAATTACAAAAATATTCAGTATACATGAATGGAGTCAGGATATGGTTTCTATTAATCTTGAGGCTTTCATAGAAGAATAAATAAATACCGAGGGTTTTTTCAGAAAATCTCTTTTGATACCTCATTTGGCAACCTCAAGAAGAGGAAAGAATAAGATGTAGGTAGTGATTGGTAAGAATGATCCAAAACCTTTTCCTATGGACTGATTCTCTAACTATTTCAAGAAGACAGTTTGTGCTTGATGTTAGGTTCTAGGAATTATCTTGAAGACAAATCTGCCTACTAGTATCATGTACATGGTTGTAAACCTCCAACATCTAGGTTTTAATGTGGTATATGATTTTTCCACTTACTTAGAAAAAAAAAAGCATGGATGTCTTATGGCCCTAAAGGAAGGAAAGAATTGGGTTGGTTTCAAGTGGTTTTCCCTGTTAATGCACATGTTTATGTATAAGGGCCAGACAATGTTTGGGCAGGATATATAATTAAAGGAGGAGGATAATGTTGAGATGCATGTCCAATATTTGACTATGTTCCTTGATATGCATTCACAAGTTTGATTATGTAACATTCCAAAATGTCTTTGGATCCAGGTTGAAAAGAGCTCTAGTTTGTGATCCACCTAGGATTCCTAAAGAGATTCATGATTTCTTAAGGCCAATGGAAAGAAGGCTTGAACTAAATTTGACACATAATTCAGGAGATATTATCACTTGTTATAATACAAAATTTTTGGAGTGTATGGCAATAATGTCAACCCATATGTTCTGCCCAGGGATGTACCTCTGAGAATTGGATTATTTGGAAATAATGAGACAATTGGGGTGTGCTGAAGAAGTACATTTTTTGGTAAAACAAAAGAAAGGATCTTTCTTTCCTGAGTATACAACATTTACTGATTTTGTTATGGTATAGCGAGGATCGAAGGATTTAGACACATTTATTAGACCTTATGGATTGAAGAATGTACGAATTAGGAATCATGATCCTAAGGGTTTTATTTCTGAAATGAAGGCCAAGCATCAGACTGAAATGCTTGTCCATAATTTATATTTTCCTTAAGAGCTTATTAGGAACATTTTTTACATAGAGGTACAAGAAGAGAGAAAGGAATAGTACATTTCCTTTACCAAGATGGTGAAAAATAATCAAGAAAGGATACTTTCTTTCAATCCCATACCAAATATCAATGTTAGTTGAACATGGCTATGTATTCCATTGACAATGTTGAGAGTTTGGTAGGGATTCTGAAGGATGAATGGATTATGGAAGAAAGGGGAAAGTCACAAAATCTTGAGGAGTACCCTCAAGTAAGGTTGGAAGAGAGGCCTACTTATCAACCCCCAAAGAAGATAAAGGTTTTTTCTAGGAAAAAAGGAAGCAGGGCTGAAGAAATAGCTAAAAGTGTTGCACCATCTTCTTTAAGGCTGTCATTGCCAAATATTGTTTTTTTGGATTCCCCTCCAAGGATTTCTTACTAGACTTGTCCATCATCACCGAAGAGGCATAAAATTGAAAGAACAAAGCTAGTTGAGTATGATTGTGATGAAGATGAATAGATTATTGTCACTCCTGATTAAATGCATCAAGGAATGCCATCTTTCACACTAGACACTTCATCAAGTTTTGGGGCAGTTTCTCTAAGGTTGGGAAAAGATGAAATAAGGGGAATAACCAATAATGATGAATTGAGGATGGAGGCCTATAGAGAGTTCATGATGGATGGTGCTTTTATCCTGACCAATGGTTTTAAATATTTTTTATGGAGGAAACATATGTCATTATATGTTGAGAGGGTGGCTCAAGATATAAGTTTGCACCTTGAGCTCTGAGAGAAAGTAATTCAGTCTAAAGTAAGGTTGCAGATGAAGGAAAGATTTAAAGAAATAACACCAAAGAAGGGCCTAGTATTGGTACAAAAGAGTGGAGTACTATTACTTCCTGAATGGGATATTGTTGATGTTGTAGTGTTTGATACAATAAAAGGGCCAATAGGCCAATTCTTGGAAGTGATGAAGAAGTTGTACTGGCACTTAAAGGATCAACTTTTAGTGAAGAATGGGATGTTTTGGCGATCTTGTCATTGTCCATGGGAGCTAGGAATCTAGTAGTCACAAAACTATCTCAGTTTAGTGGTTACCTTATTGTAAGAAGAGGTTTTGATACCCCTATATTGGAAGCTATTGATATGGTAGTAAATGTTTCCAAGTTCACCAGGGCAACTATTGAGGGTTTGACCAAGGACTGGGATACTCTGAGAGGCCAATACAATGACATTATTTATGAATATAATAAGAGTAAAATAAGGGTTAAAGAGCAAGAAACCGAGTTGGAATTATTAAAGAAAAAATGGGGATATTGAGGTCTCAAGGGAAGTCTAGTTCTATCCGCACTATCTTTGACCCACCAGTCGAGCAATATCAACCCTCCTCACAAGTAAAGTCCTTAGCTATTATTCCATATAATATGGGACAGGCTCCTATTGTAGATGAAAGAGATAAAATCCCAAGAGAACGACTCTCTAGGGAGAAATTAACTTGTCAAGTCAAGGATTATAAGGATATGGTGCAACAAATCTGAGAATGAGCAAGGAAGAGCAATTTGATGATTGTGGAAACTGTGTTGAAACACTTAAACAATAGGGTCTAGATAAAATTAAAGTGTTCATGAAAATTATGCTCTAATTTTGGAAGCACTTAGGATGTTCCCGAGAGATAGAGATTTGGCCACTCCCTTGCAGGATAGGTGGAGCCCCATAATTGAGAAAATCAGATTCATGGCAGTAGGAGAAAAAAAACATGGGGATAAGTATCCTATGATTATATCAACTTATCAATTTGTCAAGGGATTCATGGATAAAACATTGCAAGGATATGTTTCCCATATGGAGTTAAAGATCAAAGGGTTAACGACCAAATATGATGGAATGGACTTAACTCCATTGCAACTCATTTTGCATAGTCAAGATGCGGTAAAACCTTTGCAAGTTTGGAAAGATGAAATGAGTAATATAATGATGGATCATATGCATGAGATATGCATAAATGCTGACATTCGTATCTTGGAGAACACACTAGAGAAACTGTCATTTGTCATTAGTTTCGTAGAAAACTTTGATAAGAAGGCCACGCCAGTAATGGTGAAATATGCACCCTATCGAGACAAGATTGATAAGGTTATGGATTTTAAGTGGCCATTCGAGAAATATTTTGAACTATGGAAAAATCTGTTCACAAATGAGTTTGAAGTATGAATACTATAGTTGAGAAATGAAACTTGGTCATGTATAATACAGGTCTGGCCTTAGAAGTTATATTTGAAAATATGCATTTCCCTTTCAACTTCAGGTACAACCTACTAAGGTGGAGTAAAATTTTATAACCGTTAAAGATGCTTTTGGTGTGAACAAGTGGCCCTTTGAAGGGTAGTTTATTTTCTTCAATAACAACTAATGATTATTCTTGTCTTATGCTTTTCTCTTTTAATCGCATGATGTAAATGTAACTGATTTAGGGATTAGCGGTCCAATAAAAAATGTACATGCATACTCTCCATCTTGAAGCTTGTTTGATCCCTTGTTGTATAAAAGGGAATTATGGGCCGTGGTAGAGAGTCTTTTAAAATAATCGAGATTTGAAAAATAAGAGTTTGGTGATACAAAGAGTATGGAAGTAAGTCCAAGTCCTAATTTTTTGAGTTAGATAAGAGAACTTGGTCAATTATCGGGTTCTTAGGCATGTTCTTATTAAATATAAGAATGTTTTGAGTCTATTTTCTATCTTCTTGTGATATTTTGTATGAATTATTAATGAAATATTGATCCAATATCATTTTCATTGATCTTGATTTTTTCTTTACTGTGAATTATGTTTAATGGTGGCTCTAGTTCAAAGGATCATTTAAATGCTTTAGTTAATCAATAATTTCATGCAAGCTAGCAATGGGATTGATAAAGTAGTGATAGAATTAGATACAAATATATGGATTGTAATGTGATTCATTTGGATCATAAGTGTTTAAGATGAAATTCGTCATGTAGTTCATTTTTTTTGTTTGACTTCGTGCTTTAGGATATGGCACTAGAACTTTGATCATGGTTACATTTGTCCATGTCTTATGTTATAACTTCAGAACATTTTATTCACATATTTCCTACCATTCTACTTTGGTTGTTTTTGTGATTGTTTGCTAATGGGACTCGAGCCTTTTCGAGGAATAGCCAATTTCTTGAAGATTTCATCCTTTTCGCGTAGATGGGGAATCTATTTGTTGTTCATCAATGTGCAGTAGAATTCTTTAATGTTGTATTTAAAGAGAACATTCTAAGGCATACCCTCCTAGGTCTTACAAAGACTGAAGTGTAGGAGAATTAGCATTATCACTTTTTCTGGCCGAGTTGGCCAATACCTTCTTAGAATTTTATCATTAAACGTGGAAAGTTCATAGAAGCTCTCGGGAAGTCCGCTTGGGTTGTAATAAATTAAAACCAACAGGTCATATAGAGGACATGACTGACAATGGGATGACTCAAGAAGAACTTCTAGAAATGTTGCAAAACCTTGAGAACCACCAAATTGTCAGTGGAATGCTAAGGTTGCACCCATCCCAATACATGTTAGAGTTATCAAAAGAAGGGTTTAAACACTTTTCTTATTTTGATGTAAGCAGTATTATGGAGAGATCTCTCGAAATCATGCCCTAACCTACTTCCACACTTGCACTGCAAAATTTCACTCAGGACATTCCCAAATCATATCATCTATCACTGCAACCCCATAGGTTATTAATAAGGGAAGAGCCATGCTTTGTGAACTCAAAAATCAACGCCTTGTCAACAACCGAGGGTTGACTATAAGCATCACATTGGATCAATTTATCCTAATAAACCCGTTACACCCTTATGTCTCACTCACATTTGATAATCATACCAATTCATCCTCATTTCATGAAACACCAAATTTTCCTGTAGACATGCAAACCTCTCTCCTTATCTCAGAAGGAGAAGGTGACTTTTTTGGATTCGAGGGAATCTTTAACCCCTCATCATCAGTTCAAGGAAATACACCATTTCCACCCCTACTGCTTGTTGTGCATATATTGCACAAACGCCCCGCCATAGGTTGGGACCCTCTTTTTTCACTCCCGGTGGGCTACTTTGCTCCCACCTCATTTTGGCATCCTAGTTGGTCAACATGCCCTTCAAAGTCTCATTTTGATTGACCATATCTCACCCCTAAACTTTAAAAACGGTTGTCTTGGGTTTTTCGGGCTTTGCCCTACCGCTCACTTGGTTCTTCTTTTTCCTTCACTTTTGACTTTGGAGATAGGTTTCCTATGGATTAAGGATGTTTTTTAGTGCCCAAGTGAGCTGCCAAGGTTTCATTAAGCTTCGAGAAGTTGCAAAAAATTCAAAACAACATTTCCAAAATGATATTCTCGCCTCTTATTTCCAGAACATCGAAGTGCTCCTCTGATTTGAAAATGGACTTCGACCCAAATGCTAAAATTGGATCTTATTCTCCCAAGACCTTTCAAATTCTAAATTTGTAGCCATGAGATACCATTTGAAGTTCCATGCTCTTTTCACCATTTTCAAAACACCATTTCTAGAATGACATTCTGACCTCTTAGTTCCGGAATGTTCAAGCAATCCTCTGATTTGAAAATGGATTTCGACCCAGATGATAAAATTGGATCTTATCATCCATGGAGCTTTCAAATTCAAAATTTTTAGTTGGGAGATACAATCCATAGTTCCATGGTTTGTTCATCGTTTTGAAAACAACATTTCCAAAATGACATTCCAGCCTCTTGTTTCCGGAACGTCCAAGCGCTCCTTCAATTTGAAAACAGACTTTGACCCAAATGCTAAAATTGGATCATATCCTCCGTGAATGTTTCAAATTAAAAATTTGCATCCAATGTTTACCATCCAGAGTTCCATGCTTTGTTCGCTGTTTTCGAATCAACATTTCCAAAACGACATTCTAACCTCTTGTTTCTGAAATGTCCAAGCGCTCCTCCGATTTGAAAATGGACTTCGACCTAGATGCTAAAATTGGATCTTATCCTCCTTGGAACTTTCAAATTACAAAGTTGCAGCTGAAAAATAGCATCCGGAGTTCCATTCTTTGTTCACCGTTTTCAAAACAACATTTCCAAAACGGCATTTTAGCCTCTTGTTTCCAGAACATCCAAACGCTCCTCTGATTTTAAAACGGAATTCAAACCAGATGTTAGAATTGGATATTATCCCCTATGGACTTTCAAATTCCAAATTTTCAGCTAGGAGATACCATCCGGAGTTCCATGCTCTGTTCGTTGTTTCTGAAACAACATTTCCAAAACGAGATTCTAGCCTATTGTTTTTAGAACATCCAAGCGCTCCTCTAATTTGAAAATGAAATTCAACCCAGATGCTAAAATTGGATCTTATCCTCCCTGGACCTTTCAAAATCAAAATTCTATGTCAGGAGATACCATCCAGAGTTCCATGCTCTGTTCGCCATTTTGAAAACAACATTTCCAGAACGGCTTTCCAGCCTCTTATTTCTGGAACATCCAAGCACTCCTCTGATTTGAAAACGGACTTCGACCCAGATGCTAAAATTAGATCTTATCCTCCTTGGACCTTTCAAATTCCAAATCAGAAGCCATAAGATACCATGTAGGTCACCATACCCTGTTCGCCCTTTTCAAAACAACATTCCTTAAAACAACATTCTGGTCTCTCAATTCTAGTTTCAAGAAGTCTACTGTGGGTCTATCGGGAGACCTATTGAGATAGATAAATAAGGAAAATCATATGTTTCCTATCACCATGAAGATAAGTTTGACACTTGGGAAAGGAGATGGGACAACGTGTTTCCTTTTCAAGAATACAGTCAAGTGGATCCCAAGTTTCTAAATGATCAATGTGGAGAAGTATTGCTTTTTGAAGAATTGCAAGTGGAGCCTATGGATCTCATGTGTAGATCAAAAGAGGTGTTTTCTGCCCCATTCTCCCAGCCTTATGCAATCTTAATGTCTGAATTATTGCACCCTCCACCATCCCCACCCCAGGTTGTTGATGCAAAGACTAACGATGGAGTGCTTGCTCTTGATTGTCAATGGTGCCACCTCCATGTGATGAAATCCAGGTTCTATCCTTCCCTACTCCTATTAATTTTCATATCCGCACTTATCATTTTTATTATCGAAATGAGGAAAAATGTGCGTGTTTATGGATTAATCACGAGTTTAATGAGCCTCCTTAGTTGTTGATTCTTCATGATGTTAGGGAAAAATTAGAATGCTGCCATATTGAATTTATTTTCTTTGAACATAAGGATAAATCTGCATGGTTGAGAACTATAATGACTACATGTTCTCTTGTACATGCATTGCGAAATCCAATGGGAATGAGTGTCAACTCACCTTATCCGAACATAGTTCTTTGTAAATATCTTTGTACATAGCTCGTTTTTAGTAGTGTAGGTTTCCTGTAAATATTTTTTTTCCTTATTTTCTAGGTTAGTTTTTTAGTTGTAGGTTTATTGCTTTAGAGTATTTTATTCATTGTTTTCTTTCGTTGTCCTTCTTTGGTTGATTTTGGTGTTTTCTTTTTTTTTCTCTCGCTTTGTTGTTACTTTTCTTAGGGTCCCTATGCTTTTGGCTTGGCACATTTGTGCGCACAACAACCATTCTTATTTCATGGGGTTGTTCTATGTATTTCTTGGTCAAACTCTAATCAAGTTTTCATAGTGGATGGTGAGGATCTTTTGTTAGTATCAAGTGATCTAGAAGTTTTATTCAAAGTGGATAAGTCGTTGGTTGGTCTGATTCTAAATTATTCAGGAATCTTATATCTATCACATATTTTAAGGATCTGACGGTCACTATAGGTTGTTAGGTTTTTAATGATAGATATCTAAAAGGTAAATGCAGATTTTATCAAATAAACCAGAAGTAAAACACATAGAAAAATAACATAGAGAATTTAACGTGGTTCACCCAATGTGGGCTACATCCACCAAACCACAGCCATCCAATGATATTATTAACCAGTGTAAAACCCTATTACAATATCGCGAATAATCGCCTGTTTCTTATATGATACTGTAACTCTATCCCAAACCCTTTATAAATTAGGGTTATACAAAATCGGGGTTTTTTCCCTTTTTTGGTAATTTCGCGAAAAAACAGGACAAAAATGAAGAGTGTACTGTATAGAATGATCAGTCGCCACATACCAACATAGGTCCTTTGTGAAGTCTAGTGAAGTGGAAAATCTGAAATTCTGCTCCAACGCCACTGTGATTCCCAGCCCTGAGTGCGAGCTTCACTGCTTGTGGGCTGAAATAAAAGAACTGAAATTTTTTTTTTTTAAAGAAAGGAAAATATTGAAAATCAAAAGAAGAGAAATTCATGTTTTCAAGGGTATACGAGTAACTCTACCGAGGCTATGGATGCCCGACCGATAGTACAACAATATTCAGGAGAATCACAGTGACAACCTCGTCGAGGCTATGGATGCCTGACTTGTAGTGAGTAATGTCCCATATTCTTTTGGAGCTAGAATAAACTATGTAGCTTAACTTTATGGAGCATGGGTTCTTGCAGCAATTGAAGGATGCGAATTAACACAATTGCAAAGACTTGGATTTTTAGCATACTAAAGGTTGGATTAACTAGTGATTTTGATCCTTTGGTTGAGCGTCTAGATTATTTTCCCTAGAATGACGGTCAAAACCAAAAAATTTCGGTTTGTGATTCTAGTTTTTCATCAAAATTATCTAGAGCATTTCCCTAAGCAAGTCGCCATTTCTTGTGCATATTTTTCACACACGCCCCCTCGTAGGCAGGAACCCTCTGTTTTCGCTCCCAGTGAGCTGCTTTGCTCCCACCTCATTTTTTGTTCCCCTAAATTTTTTGTCTTAGTTGGTCAACACACCCTTCAAAGTCTCCTTTTTGGCTCACCATATTTCACACCTAAATTTTAAAAATGGCCAAGTCTTGGGTTTTTCGGGTTTCGCCTCCCGCTCACTTGGTTCTTCTTTTTCCTTCATTTTTTACTTCAGAAATAGGTTTCCCATGGATTTAGGATTTTTTGTGTTGCGCAAGTGAACTTCCAAGGTTTCATTGAGTTTCAGGAAGATGCAAAAAATTCAAAACAACATTTCCAGAACAATATTTAGGCCTCTTGTTTCAAGAATGTCAAAGTCCTCCTCTGATTTGCAAAAGGACTTCAACCCAGATGCTAAAATTAGACTTTATCCTACTTATAGATTTCAAATTTAAAATTTTCGGCTGGGAGATACCATCCGGAGTTCCATGCTCTGTTCATAATTTTCAAAACAACATTTCTAGAACGACATTCCGGCCTCTTATTTTTGGAATGTCAAATCCCTCCTCTGATTTGAAAACGGACTTCAACCCAAATGATAAAATTGGATCCTTTCCTCCTTGGACCTTTGAAATTCCAAATTTTTTGCTAGGAGATACCATCCGGAGTTCCATGCTATGTTCGTCATTTTCAAAACAACATTTCCAGAATGACATTTCAGCCTCTTCTTTTTGGAACGTCCAAGCCTTCCTTCGATTTGAAAACGAGCTTCAACCTAGATGCTAAAATTGGATCTTATCCTCCCTAGGCCTTTAAAATTTTAAATTTTCCACCAGGACATACCATCTGGAGTTCCATGCTCTATTTGTCATTTTTTAAATAACATTTCCAAAATGACATTCCGGCCTCTTATTTCCAGAACATCCAAGCACTCCTCCGATTTGAAAGCAAACTTCGACCCAGATGCCAAAAGTGGATCTCATCCTTCCTGGACCTTTCAAATTCCAAATTTGCAGTCGAGAGATACCATCCAGAGTTCCATTCTATGTTCATCATTTTCAAAACAACATTTCCAGAATGACATTCTGGCCTCTTGTTTTCAGAACGTCCAAGCGCTCCTCCAATTTGAAAACGGACTTTGACTCCAATGCTAAAATTGGATCTTTCAAATTCCAAATTTTTAGCCAGGAGATACCATCTGGGTTGCCATTCCCTATTTTCCCTTTTCAAAACAACATCCCTAAAAACAACATTCCGACCTCTTGATTCTAGTTTCAAGAAGCCTACCGTGGTTCCCTCAGGAGACCCATTGAGATAGATAAATAAGGAAAATCATATGGCTCCTATAATCATTAATTTTATGCCCAAATATCTTCGTGGTGCCCATAAATAGAGCTGACATCAGAAGAATGCCTATGCCAAGGAAGTCAATGACAAAATGCAAAGAAGTTTGTCCTAATTTTCACTAGTTAATGATGATCTTTGGGGGTTCTCCGCCCAAATTAGGGGCAACTAATCCATTGATTCCAATCATCTACATACCCATCTGATCCAATGAAGAATGTTGCATGTCCATTGGGAGGAGGGAACTTTTAGGCAATTTCAGCTACAATAAAAGGGAAATCAACTAGAAGACAAAAATGCTACAGTGATTGGCCACTACAAGACAAAAAAGGAAAAATATAACAAATTTATTTTAAATTGTTGAATATTGTGATGTAGGTGAAGCCCTAATTTAATTTACTCTAGGCCACACAATGTAATTCACTGGCCATTCGTTCAGGGTTTTGAAAACTATAAATAGTGGTCTCCACGTCATTTGTAAAAGGTTGGAGAGCTATTGTAAAAATATACTGTAGCTATAGAAAGCAGTATTGCATGATCTGTGGATGTTACTTTTGAGTTTTCTCATTATGTGTGGATGGTTCTACCTTCCAAGTTAGCTTTAGTTGTAGTTTATTGAATGGAAGTGGTAATGGTGATTTTTGTTTCAGTATTTATTGAGTTTGTAGTCTATACTTTTGGCACTTGTTGATGACAAGATGTTGTGCAGAGTTAGCCTGGGCTTCTTTATTTGATTGTTGCAACTTAGTTCACTTGCATTTTCATGATCTGTGTATGCAAATTGAAAATCTGTAGTGCTTAGAAGATTGCACTAATTTTATGTAACTATAGGATCATCTTGGACAAGCAAAACTCAGTTTAGGGAGTTTTTCTACTATAACTGCCTCCATGATCATTGTTCATTCATAGTTTTAGATCCATGAACCTTCTCTCTTCCTTGCCCTTTTTCCTTTTTTTTAATAAGTAATTTTAGGAAAGGTTCATTGCACATTATAAAGCTAAATCCAATGTTGGAATGGATTTCTATACTGTTGGTTGAACCTGCAACAAACACTCAACAACTCTCCCATCTTAAGAACTCCATTTGTTGATCCAATTTCCCTAGTTTGTAACTCATTCGTAAGTCTACCTTGTGATTCTAGAAAATCATATAAATAAACTGATATATTCCAGGCACTATCAAGACTTAACATCTGAGAGACCTTAGGATAGTGTTCTAGAATTTGATTGTGGAAGATTTTCTTTCAAGAGAGGTAATGCACCTGCACATTACCTACGTTGAGAAGTGCATAAAAACACCATCAAGACCACTCACATCTACACCATCCGTTAGGTTGGATCTTCCACCTAATCCAAATATTCCATCTCTATTGCAACAACATATGGAAACCATTCAGGCAACCCCAATGATCTATACATCCACCATTCCTAAAAGAATGGTTTCTCAGGGACCAAGCACCTCAATCGCACCATCTATAGCTCAAACCCTAATCATTAAAATGACCATTTTATTCATCACAATAGTTGGCATTCTTCCTAATCCACCGCCATTACCACCAAGGCACAACACGACCAATTCATTCTCCATGACTTTGTAAGTTGCTCGATAAGCTGCCCAACAAAAAGGTGCTCCAAAATTAGCAAGCCACACAACTAGCCACTCAGCAAGTGCAAGCATAATTAGTAGTATAATAGGCACAACAAGTTGCACAAGCCCAAGCCCTATTACAACAACAAGAACAAGCCGCACAAATTTCCCAAGCTACCCAAGTTTTGTAGGAAGCTCAAGCCACCCAACTTGCACAAGTCACACATGTTGCTTAGATTGCATAGGAAATCCAACAAGTGCATGCTTAGGAACAAGCCCAATTACAAGCTCAGCAAGTGTAAGTGCAAGCACAATACCAAGAAAAATTTCAAGTGCAACAAAAAGCATATCAATAGTCCTTGCAAGACTATCAATTACAACAACAATACGACTAGCAACAAACATTATTGGAATAGTGACAACACGACCAACAAAAAGCGTTGTTGGGACAACAACAACATGACCAACCATAAGCATAGGCATCACTTAGTCAGAAAATCTTGCAAAAAAACCACACCAATATCCCACCTATTCACCCCACCTCCTGATCTACAAGTGGACATGATGAAAAAAGTGAAATCTCTCTTGAACCAAGTGATAGATCTTCAGTCAGGAAAGACAATCAAGACACCTAGCAACTTGTGCCCTTATCCATTTGACAGAATATTGGCAATGGTACTGTTTTTGAATGGATTCAAAATCCCAAAATTCGATAAAGAACACGGGATAGGAAACCCAAAACATCACATTATGGAGTTTCAGGTACATTGGATTGAATTCACCTAGAATAACACATATCTAAAGTGACTTCCCTCAAAACTTATCTAGTGATTCTATGGAATAGTTTTGTCATCTACTTATAGGCATCAAAAAAATTCAAGAAATCAAAGATGCTTTCTTGCAAAATTATGTATTCAATATTTCCGTGGATTTTAGTTTGGAAGATCTCTTGACGCTAAAAAAAGATAAGGGGGAATCATTCACCACCATTCTCCAATGATGGCGAGTGAAGGCCAATTCAAGAAATTGGGTGATTCCATAAGAACAACAAGTCTATGTACTCATTGCCAATATAGAAAAAGAACATGGTATTCTATTTGAAGATGCAATGCATCACCACATATGATCAACTAATCCCCAAGGAGCTCAATATTGAATGGGCTCTTGTTACACAATTGGGCATGCCTACTTATTCTGAACATCAGGATAGTTGCCCATCCACCAATTACAATGATAAACCTCACACATGGGCAAAGAGTCAAAATTTCACCAACGATGGAGTAGTGGATTCCAAGGTTGTCATCAATGCTCCCATGAAAAATAATCAAATGCATCATAGTCAACCATAGAATAATAATCAAAATTTAACACATAGACAAATGTGGTAAACCAAGAACCACCCCAAAATTAGATCAATAATCTCATTAATCAAGGAGGACCACCTTCGCGAAACAAGTATCCCCCCAAGGAAAAATTCACATCCTTTGGGGATTCAATCGAATCCATCATGAAAATTTTGGTCCATGAGTGCATCATCAAGGTCCCCACCCATGATAATTACAATGAAACCAAGGTGAATCCACCCTAGTAAAATTAAAATGTCCTATTTTATTATCATAACTTAAGCGAAACACAACCGCCAACTACATGAAATTCAAGAACATCATCCAAGATTTAATTGAGGATAAAATCATAAATGTCAAGCAACCCACTGGATATAAAGATCTCAAAATATACATGAACCTGATGCCTAATCACAATCAAGGAAATAATTATTGAAATAATCAAGGAAACAATCAAGGAGATAACCAATGGATCAATAAAAGGAAACAAAAGTATGCGAGTGCAAACCTTATATATGAAGACATCACTGCATTCATAGATGAAATGGTTAGGAAGACATCAAAGGAGCCAATGTTGATTATGGAGTCACCACACATGGTGAAAAGGTTACTATTGTAGGTTCATCGTAGCCATTTAATACCCCCATCTCAAATCTGAAATTTTTTCCCTATGATTATAACATCATTGACCTATTAAATTGAACCCCCACTCAGATATCTATCATGGAGTTACTAAAAATTTATGTTGCCCATAGGAAAATACTTCATGAAGCATTAGTTTTGTACACTATTTGTACTAACCTTGATACAACATAATTCCAAGCTATGCTTAGTAACATCATCACTCTAAATATCCTCACATTTTCTGATCAAGACTTCACCTTCAAGTACTGGTTCACAAGAAAAATATCATAAGGGTCTTGGTGGATAGACACGCGAGCCTAAATATTTGTTCTAATAAAGAACTTGGGAATCTCCAAAGACTCCATCGACAAAAATAAAGGCACTACCATCAAAGAATATCATGACTAGGAAAGAGTGTCTCAAGGAACTATCAAGATCCCAATCCAAGTGGGGTCAGCCACTATGGAAACCACATGTCAGGTCCTCGATGTTGATTTACCCTTCAAAATCCTCCTAGCATGGCCATGGATCCATGGAATGAATTCGGTCACCTCAACATTCCACCAATGCGTCAAATTTTCCTACCAAAATGAGGAGGTCACAATACATGGTGATCTTAAGACATTTGCCTATTGCAAAAACTTTGAAGCCAAGTTCTATAAAGGTCCCCAAGTGCTAAAGAATGATGAAGGTCCCTTCAGTTCCTATATAGGCCTATCCAAACTTTCCTCCACTTTTCTGATAGAGACACCCTCCATCCCTGACATATCCAACATCAAGCTTATGACCCAAGACAATGCATGTGGAGATTATAGAATGAAGAAGAATGATTTTATTGTAGGAGAGTTACCTCAATCTCCTAGGTCGCATCGGCAACCCCAACCATTTGAAACACCTATCCACACTTTTAGGTAAGACCCTTCTAGATTTGGTTGTTGGGGGGATCAAAGTCAAGAAAATATGGATGAAAGAGACATTGCAAGTTCACTCTACCAACATGAAAGGCCCACACCCACCCTACACATGGAAGAAGCTAGTAGAGGACTATAAACGATGCTTGGTATGGGATACAAAATAAATGAAAGACTTGAAAGGAACAACAATGGAAAAATGGAACCCGTCATTATGGAGAGACAAATGAACAATCTTGGCCTTGGATTTACCCCTCTTAGTATAAACGTATGTGGCAATGGTACCTCTATTAGAGAAGTCAGGACTCCCCTTCACTATTCACATTTGACATAACTAATGTCTAAAGTAGTAGTGATGATGAGGATACCATAACCAGCTTACCAACACTTTTTGAAGACTCCTCCTTACTCATGATTAGTATCTCAACCATTGAGTTGGACCGCTAAACTCAAAACGTAAACCTAGTTTACCCCCAACTCACTGAATACGACCAACGAGGACTATTGGTTCTAGACACATTTGAAAATGATGAGGCACTCTAAAAATTCATGGGACTAAGGGATACAGTATCATGCAGATATCATAAAGTTGGATTGAACATCACACTAGACACACATGCCTATTATGGGGAAATGATTGAGTCCTTCAGTCACAAAAGAAAAAGAATGAGAACAAGCTCAGGGTAATTGAGTGAAAACCTCTCTTAGGCACTAGAGGATGAAGGATTCAATCTCCCCCCTACTATGATTCATCAAGATAAATCAATAGTCATACAAGAATAGTGTAACCCCATCAATCAGGGAATAGAAGAAACACCACACATCACCTTCTATGTTGTGTCACTTCTCACAGAATAATGAACTATTGGTGGAATTCCTAAGAGAAAGAAAAGTGAAATTCTAATGGAATTATACCAACATGTCGGGGCTTGATCAAAAAATCATGGTTGATTTCTTATTTGTCTACCCAAGGGCAATGACATTAATACAAAAGCTAAGAAAGATGCACCCTGAGATAGCCTTGTTAGTCAAAATGGAATTGTGAAAGCTCTTGGATGTAGGATTCATAAGTCCCATTGATTATCTTGAATGGGTGTTAAATCTGGTACCTATGTCAAAACCAAATGGGGGAATTTGCATTTGTACTGATTTCAGAGACTTAAACAAAGCATGTCCTAAGGATGAATTTCCACTACCCAACATTCAGTTGATAGTGGATATGACAACTAGACATTAGATAATCTCACCAATGGATGGGTTTTTTGGATATAATCAAATTATGATAGCAAAGGAGGATCAACACAAGAAATCATTTACATATCCATGGGGCACCTACTATTGGAATATGATGTCATTTAGGCTTAAAAAATGTGAGATCAACATATCAAATTTCCATGACACTATTTTTTCATGACCTGATTCCCAAGACTGTGGAAGATTATGTCGACGATATATTGGCCAAGTCAAGGAAAAGGCAATACCACATAGAAGCTCTGAGTGCCATTTTTGAGAGAGTGGAAAAATACAAGGTTAGACTTAACCCTAAGAAGTATGTCTTCAGAGTGGAATCTTGAAAGCTCCTAGTGTGTATAGTATCAATGAGATTAATCAAGGTAGAAACCATCAAGGTTAAGGTGATCTTCTAAATGGAAGCCTCTAGAATAGTAAAGAAGGTAAGAGGCATACAAGGAAGGCTCTAATCAATTCATAGATTCATAGCACAACTGGCAGATAAACAAATCCCATATTCTCATATGATCCACAAGGGAGTAGCATAAAATTGGGTCGGCAAGTGTGACCAGGAATTAAGTAAAATAAAATAATATCTACTTATGCCACTAGTGTTAATGCCACCAATTGTAGGAAAACAACTGATTCTATACATATTATCCACAATGACAACTCTCAGCACACTCTTAGTTGAGCAAGATGAAAATGAAAGAGAGAGGGAAATATACTACATCAGTAGGAAAATTGTAGGGAATGAGATCAACTATACACCAATACAAAAATCTTGTCTAGTAGTTGTGTTTGCAGCCCAAAAGTTAAGACACTACATGTTGGCTCAACAGATCAAACTTATTACAATGATAGATCAACTAAAGTATCTTCTCTATAAGGCCACTCTCATAGGACAAACAACGAGGTGGGTCATGATATTGATAGAAAATGACATAGAATATGTAGAGCGCAAGGGCATCAAAAGACAAGTGATTGCAGACCAACTGGAAGAAGCTATAATTTATCCCGACAACCCGCTTATCTCAAAATTTCCAAATGAGTCGATTTTCAGCATAAGTATAGAAAATCACTGGAAGATTTATTTCGATGGGTCATTTGCACAACATGGGTCAAGAATTAGAATCTTCTTCATCACTCCCCAGGGAGATTACATACCCAAATCATACAAAATATCTGTTCCATGCATAGATAACATAGAAAAGTATGAAGCTCTCATCATAGGCTTAAGGATTGCATTACAATGGCATATTATGGCTCTCAAAGTCTATGGAGATTCAGAGCTCATCATCAACCAAGTCAATGGTGAGTACCAAACAAAGGATGAAAAGCTAAATCCATACAAGAAATTAGTGGAGATCCTCAAAAAATTCTTCATTGATGTCACCTTTGAATAACTACCTAGAGAAAACAATAGAGCAATAGATGCTATGGCCACAATTGGATCACTCTTGGAAATCCCAAAAAATGTCCCAAAGAAAGAGATCCTTGTAGAGAATATTTTCGTACCAGCATTCGAGGTAGTAGAGTATGAATTTGTGTGTGAAATTATTGGTCTTGGTGATTCATGGTATCCCAAAATCTACACCTACTTGAGAATAGGAGTCCTCCTAGTTGACATAACCCCAAACCTTAAATGAGCCGTTGTCAAAAGGTCCTTATGTTTTTTCATCCTAAGAGATATTATCTATCGTAGGAGCATTAAAGGAACCCTATTACATTTCTTAAATCCTAAGGAAGACCTGATTGCTCTAAATGAGGTCCACAATGGCATTCACAACTCACACTAAAGTGGTATAAGTTTGGCTAAGAAACTACTGAGGATCGGGTAATACTGGGCAATAATGGAAAGAGAGACACATTTATTTGTCTAAAAGTGTTTACAGTGCCTACAACATGGAGACCTTATTAATGCACCAACTCAAGAGCTTCATCCTACTATTACACCTTGGCCCTTTTCATAGTGGGGGGTCGATCTCATAAAAAAAATCACACCCACCTCATCTAATGGCCACAAATTCATCATTACTACCACAAATTACTTTACAAAGTCAGTCGAAGCCATCCCAATGACCTACATAAATGGAAAACAGATATCAACGTTCATCCTAAACTATCTCATTTGTTGATACGATGTCCCCCAAGCTATTATCTCTTATAATGGGAATCCTTTCAAGAATCAGGATGTGCATGACCTTTACCAAAAATTCAATATTCAACATCTCTTTTCCACTCCATATTACCTATAAGACAATGTCTAGGTAGAAGCCACTAATAAAACTGTCTTGAAAATCCTTAAGAAAATAGTCAATGACTCTAGTTGTGATTGGAATCTATAGCTAAATCCCGCCTTAGGGGCTTACCACACCAACATTTTCATGCCAACACACGCCACCCCATTCTCCCTAGTCTATGAATAGAAGCCATCCTCCCGATTGAGATTGAGCTCCCATCATTAAGGGTATCACTAGAAAACCTCACTATAGATGAGGAATATCGGGTTTCAAGGTTACATGAGTTGAAGCTATTAAATGAATGGTGCATGGATGCCCTCAACCATCTATAGGTCTATCAAAACCGCCTAAAGCATAGCTACAATAAGAAGATGAGGAGATGCACCTTCCAAGTCAACGAAATTATGCTAAAAAAAGAAAAAAAGAATGTGCCAAATCCAAAAATCAAAGGAAAATTTGAGGCCAACTAGTTGGGACCTTTCCTCATCACAACAAGTTATAGTTCAAGGGTATATCAACTATAAACACCAAAAGGTGAGCCTCTACAAGAGCCCCTGAACAACTCCCATGTCAAAATGTTTTATGCCTAGAATATTGCAAAGTATAGAACCAAAAACATCAAAAAAGTGTCCTGAAAAAATGGTCACCCTGATGAAAACCTAACAAACAAGCATCTTGGTGACAACAAAAAAATAAAAAAAATCCAAAAATCCAAAAACCCAAAAATCAGATAAAGTATTGAAAATAGTAAAGAAAAAGAATGTCCTCCATTTGGTGGCCCTCTGGACAAGTACCTTGGTGAAAACCTGGCAAACAAGTGCCAAGCATAAATAAATTACTCTACATCCACTAAGATTTTCACTACCTATTCCACACACTCACTTATCAGTTACATTCCATTTCTCCTTATTTCATTTGTTCATGTTTGTATCATAGCTTGATCTTGCGCTTGTATCGTGTTCCACCATAGTACTACTTGGCACATTCCTAAGGTTATTTTGTCCTACCTATATCAAATTAGTCTATCACATCACGCTAGGGGCATGTTCCTGTACCTACATCAGATCAGATTCGCGTATATTCTTGTGATCTTCCTTAAATCCATCAAAAATCCAAAAACATTGTAAAAATAAACAATTAAAAAACATTCAAAAAATCAAAAACCCAAAAGCATTCAAAACATCAAAAATAAAAAATAATAAAAAAATAAAAAAACCAAAAAAATTTCAAAAAAATCAAAAATTCAAAAACATTCAGAAAACCAAAAGTCCAAAACATGTCAAAAATCTAAAAAATAAAAAACAGAGCCATCCAACCAAACTACATCGTCTCTGAGCTTCAATGTAGGAAAGGTTTATCTTTGATTATCCCTCGAGACACCCTAGGTTAGTCCTTTAGGTGTCTGTCGCAATGGCAATTTGTTTTCCCATCTATCTCATCATTGAATCAAGTTTATTGTTAGTTGAATTATGTGGTCTTTGTGTGCATAACATAGGCATATGGATCAACTCCCAAGACCCCTACGATATTGTAGAAATGTAAAATATACATACACATGATCTTAATCCTACTAGCATCTTTTTGTCGTGAATCAGATTCTCAGCTTATAAACACCTTTCATCCCTTAACTAAATAAATAATTATTTATTTAATTGGGTCTTTCTCCTCTATTGATTAAATTAATCAATTTAATTTACTTAACCCTTTATACCTATTCATTTTATTTAAATTAAGTCTCTAAAGTCCTCTTATTAAATTGAATAAATTAAACCTTATTTTATTTAATCTAACATTGTCCCCTTTAGTTAAATTAATCAAATCATTTATTTAATTAAATGTTTCCTCTCAATTTTATTTAAATCAATTCATAAATTTCAATCTAAATTGTGACATCAACTAGTTCCTCATTACATTAGTTAATATTTGATTAGTTTAATATCAAATCATGTCCAATCTTGTAGCTTTTACCACTTGCACACGAAAATAGATTTAATTCATTTATTAAATCTCCATTTTCCCTCACATGGAATAAAAGGGGAATATTCCCTCAAATTTGAATTCAAATTCATGTGGGCTTTGTCCTTCCAACATGAATTGAAGGGTTGATCCCTCTCATTCTTCTATCCCCTTTCACACTAGCATAGTATCATTTCATCATTGCATCCATCCTTCATCTGCACTCTCATATTTCATAATCATGTCATATCATCATAGGACAACATCATGCATCTCATCCATCTCACATGCATTGCATAATCATTTAAGACGTTTAAAAAAATATAGATGTTTTATTCTAAGCATCTTACAAGCATCTCCTTTGCATCATAATTTATGTTGTTTAAAATAATATAGATTTTTAATTCTAAGAAACTTAAAAACATCTCATTTAAGTCATCATTATCATATTGTCTAACCATCCATACATCAAATTTGAATCTATTTGTTGTGATATCGACCTCAAATTGAACTTATCGCTCGATCTCATGATGGGGCAATGCACTAACGTACTTGTTTCCACTGGGGCATCTGAAAAATCATTTTTTTTTTAATTTCGATCTCGCTGGCATCATTCTTTGAAAGAATACAAAAAGTACATTGCTTCAAAGAGGAGCAAAATGTAAACATTCAAAACTAACATCATGCATTAATCATATTTGTCTATCAAATAAATCAAGTTTATTTGATTAATCTCTAAAGTCCTCCATTTAAATTAAATAAATTTATCTTTAATACTGACATCATCCTCTTTACCTAAATAAATCAAAATATTTATCTAACTTCATCTAAATCATTTTCTATCTCCTTCTGATTTATTTTAACCCATAAATTTAAATCAAATAGGTCAAATCACCTAATCTTCTCTCAGTTTAACAAAATCATGATTAATGTTAATTTTAATGCAAGTCAAATCCTCTAGCTTTTCCCACTTGCACAAATAAATCATTTAATTGATTTATTAAATCTTTTAATTTCCCTCACATGGCATCTTTAGGGAATATTCCTCCAATTTGAATTTTCATCTCAAATGACTTGTCCCTTCGAACATAGCATTATTTCTTTCCTTACATGTCCCCCACTCGGCATTTAAGACCACTTTCTTCTCCCTCCAATAGTTCAAATTTAAAATTTGAAAAGGCCACCTAATGCCATTTATTGACACATTCACCAAAACTTACACAACTTTGACCTATTCACATGGTGACTAGTGGCTCCTTCCTATTGGTTGAGGATTAGTCCCACATTCATTAACTTTGGCTCTTCTATAAATCCAAGGCTTTCCATCATCATTTACATCCAAAATTTGAGCAAAGTTACTCTCTTCACGTTGGGAGCTAATTTTATTCATGCCATTGTGATTTTCATCTTAAGGATTATTTATAATCATTTGAAATTATCTAGGATTGGGAAAGGGCTCCTATACATACCAAAGGTGCACCAATCCAATATGGGATAGGTATTCTTCATGTTTTTCTTTATATTCTTTAGCTATCTTATTATTGTTTTCATTTTGAAGCATGATGTATTATCTCATATGGATGTTGAATATTTTCTTTTTTTTGAAATACTAATCATGCTAATGATATGTGTTATAGTTTTAACCATTGTGGATGCTAAAACCTGCAAAATGCTTATAACATTGACATAAGGTTAGCATTGTTAGCAAATCACAACATCCCTATGAGATAATGAATCAAGTCTTAACATGCTTAAACAAAACTCTAAAAGACTAAATAAGAAAACTTGGAAGCATATTCAAACAATATCCATATCTATCGCATAGTGGGAGTGGTGCCTTTTGAAATGTGGAAAGAAAAGCCCTTTCCCACCCCCTCGATAAACAAAAGCTGCCAAATGATAGATGATGAAGAGCAAGATTGATTCTCAAATGAAGAGAGTAACCTTGCATCAAAATGTGTTGTGTGTTGTGTTGTAATGCTTTGCATTTTATAGATTGAAAGATTGAAAGATTGAGAGATTTTGAGGAATGTGGGATTATTCACAAACCAATGACAAGGTGCCACTTGTCAAGTTGTGAGAGGGTGAGGAATGTGCAATTTTTGGAAAATGTGCCAATTTCAAATTTGAATTTGAATGACTTGACATGTTTTGGGGGGATGAAAGGTGCAATAAATGCTATGTTGACTTGTGCAAATAGAATTTAAAACCTTGTTGGAAGGGACAAGTCCCTTTTGGGGGGAAGATTCAAAATGGAAGAATATTCCATTTTGATGCCATTTTGAATGTAATTAGAGGAATTATAAATCAAATAAATGATTTATTGGTGCAAGTGGGTGGGTTAGTTAAGAGTTTGGATTTGACTCTAGTTGAGTCAAAAGCTAGAGAATGCTAATCATGATTTAGAAGTTAATTAATTTAGATTAATTAACTTAGGGGATTTTAGGGATTTGATATTTGATTTTAAATCAGTTTGATTTATTAAATCAAATAAGAAGAACCTTAGGAACTTAATTAAATAATTTGATTTATTTAATTAAGCTTGATGAACCTTAGGATTAAATCAATAAATTGCTTTAATTGATTAGTAGACGAAATGAATGCATGATGTTAGTTACAGTGGAATGCATAATGTTATTTTTGGATGTCTACATTTTGCCCCTCTTTGAAGCAATGTACTCGTTGCATTGGTTCAAAGAATGATGTTGTCGGCATCGAAATTAAAAAAATTCTTTGGTTTTTTCGGATGCCCCAGTGGAAAATAAGTACGTTAGTACATTGCCCCCTCGAGAGATCAAGCGAAAAGATACAATTTGAGGTGGATCTCGCGACAAAGAGGTTCAAAATGGATGTATGGATGGTAATGATGATGTAGATGAGATGTTTGGAAGATGCTTAGAATAACAAATTTATATTATCGTAAACAACTTTAAATGATTATGCAATGCATGTGAGATGGATGAGATGGATGATGTTGTCCTGATATGATGGTATGACATGATTATGCGAAATGAGAATACGGATGCAAGATGGATGCATTGTTAGCGTAAAAGAAGATAGAAGAATGTAGAAGTCCAATAAATCCATTAGTCATCGAGACATTACTGGATATGATGATGTGTTGCTTATCCAGGGATGGGAGAGAGCGTACCTTTCTTTATGTTTGATAACACACATAGGTGCGATGCATCAAGGTATTAAGAACCAGGATGGCGTTGCACCTAGTGTGATGGACTCTGATTCGGCAATCAGATAGGAGTGATCTTGTTCACACTTGACATACGAAAACCTTGCTAGGACGGACCCAACAAAGAAAGTATTTGCCAAGTTATTTTACAAGAACATCCAACAAGCACAACAGATAAAAAGATAATGATCATTGCCCCATTCCTTTCTCTCTAAACCTGTTTTATTTAGGCATCATCGAAAGGTCCTTGGAATGAGAGCAAAATAAGATAAGTCTAAAAGACTAAAATAAAGTAAACAAACAAGCTGATGTTCTTCGTATCGCTAGCCAAGACTAAACTACTGTGGGGTACCTGATGCTTATGTCCATCATGGGAAAGCTTCATCCTAGGACATGTAGTGATCAGGGTTTTGGTGAGATTGATTGGGTGATAAGCTATTGATACTCCGAGTTGACCAACTTTCTTGCTTACTGACTTAGGCTTGAGACTCTGACGATTAGGCGTTCACTTTAGAACCTGCTAAACTTGCTTCTGACTAACTCACCAAAGGGTGAAAGCGATGATGATTTATTATGAGTGATGACAATCATGGGTGAAAGTGAAATGAAACAGATGCACCATTTTGGTTTTTTCAAATGTTTTGAGGCTGTTTTTGAAATTTTTAGATGTTTTACAAATGTTTTTGGTATTTTGTGTCTCAGGGGCCAATCAAGGATGGCCTTGCCTATGTTTAAGCTTAGAGATGGCGTAGTTCAGACTATAAACCTGACTCAATGAAAAGATAGATGGGCAAACATATTGCCAATGCGACGGACGCCTAAAGACTGACCTAAATGTAACAAAGATAAGCAAACGAATGCCATTGCGATAGATGCCTAAAGGATGGGCAAACAGATGCCAATGCGATAGACGCATAAAGAATAGAATCTAATTGTCTCGGGGGATGATCAAAGATCAACCTTGCCTACGTTCAAGCTCAGAGATGACGTAGTTCGACAAGGTGAAAGACTGAAAAGACCTGATGATGAAATTTTTGAAGATTTTCTGATATTTGACATGTTTTTGGATTTTTTGAAAGATTTGGATGTTTTTGAAATTTTTGATGGATTTTTTGCATATTTTTGGTTTTTTTTCTGATGAATTTTTGAATGTTTTTGAATTTTTGATGAGTTTTTTGCATGTTTTTGGATTTTTCGCATGATTTTGACGATTTGGATATGATATGTGATTATATCAGTGCTCTGTTTTTGGATTTTGTTGAAAACCAAGCTTAATGTTGATCAATCAGATTGATGGATTGATAGTTTGACTAAGTGTGTTAAGTCAAACAAAAGTGATAATGCACTTGTAAATTCCAAGAAGTTGTTTTATCCCAGAGTAAACTCATACAAAAAGGATAATTTGGCTAGGTGTGTTAAGCCAAACAAGGTGATGATGGTTTCGATAATTTGGTTAAGTGTGTTAAGCCAAACAAAGTGATGATAATGAACTTGTAAACCCAAGGAAGTTTTGTTATCCTAGAGTAAACTCGTGCACAAGATGATAGTTTGACTAAGTGTGTTAAGTCAAACAAGATGATGATTGATTGGATTCGATTGATCAAGATCGATGAAGCTTGAGTTAGAAAAAAATTGCTTTGATGATTTGATGTGACACAGATGTGCGCATTAGATGTGACTGATATGGATTTTTTGAAAGATAAAGCTTGATGAGGAACGTCTTCTTGTCAAAAATATGCCATGGGCTAGTGATTTGGATTCGTGTTCACAAATGATTTGACCAAGTTGATTTCACATTTTCCAATGTTCGGATCACTTCATAAGTTGGATGATATACATCAAGATTTATTCCCGAAGTGAGATGTAAATATCTGCCCCCAGTGTCTAGCAATGTTTGAACGGCCATGGGTGGATTCTTGGATATAAATGGATATGGATTATCTTGCGATAAGATAAGGGTGTTCGAACAGAGGAATGCTCACTCAGATAATGCTTCAAGGCTCAGATAGCATTGGGTAGGATAGGATCAATGAAAATGATCCATGTCAAGATGTTTACCATAAGCAAGCGTAAAGTGTGCACCAAAATTTTCCAAGATCAAGATAACTTTGAGTATGGATACAGATGGAAAATGGATTGGATAAATAGTTCATGGGTGAATAAATGATACGGATCAAATGATGGCCTAATAATGGATGCGATAAGATGCTTTCTCTTGAACTGGCGCACATAGATGCTTGATTCTACACATGATGCATGTTTGCCAGGTTTTCATCATGGTACTTGTCCAAAGCGCCACCGAAGCGGTTTTCACTGGAGGACGATTTTTTTCTTTACTGTTTTCAATCCTTTTTCTGATTTTTTTTGGATTTTTTGTATTTTTGTATTTTTTTGTTGTCACCAGGACGCCTGTTTGCCAAGTTTTCATCAAGGTGACCATTTTTTCAGGACATTTTTTCTGATTTTTTTGTATTTTTTGAGAGATTTTAAGCTGATGCTGAACCACCTAGTGGTGCTGATGTTGATGCTTCTGTCATAATGTGCCATCGATATCCTGCTTGTAAAATTTGTCTTGCCAAGATATGTGCACTTGAATGCAACTTTTGAGATCCCTGATCTGCTTTGCTGATACTGGAGTTAACTTTGTCTTTGTGCATACACCGCGATAGGGTGCCTTCTGAATCCTTATCATGAAGGGTCGTTGCCAACACATGGTCAATGTGAGAATTCGATATCATGCGTGGAGGCATGGATGGAGTGTGTTTAGGAGTAAAAGATGGATTGGTCGATGGTTTGGAACCTTTGACTCTCCAAACTTGGGAAGATGAGTAGTAATGGGTGGATACAGAAGTGTACATGGAATTAGGACCAACTACTTGATACACTTTGTACATCGCTTGAGAAGCATGCTTTTTCTTTTGTGAAAATCTTTGATGGATACTTGCCTCATTTTTATTTTGCCCCATAGTTTCTTCGACTAATGGAGTTTGATAGGGATAATTTTTCTTTGTATTTTCTGGTATCCATTTGTATTTGATTTTTCCAATATGCTTCTTAGCTTCTTTTTCTTTGATACTATTTTGCATGCTTCGATTCAAGTCTTTGTTTTGACGTTGGTCCCAATTCGTGGATGGGGTGATAGGTGGATGAAGATTCGTGACACGGGGGGTTGTAGTATTGGCATTAGTTTCGTCATAAGGATTCTTCATGCTCCCTATGTTGATGTTTTCTCGAGACGAAGTTGCCCCCAGTATGGTGATAGTATTACTGATATGTTGAGATCCCTTGATTGTTGAGTAACCAAGGCCTTGACGCTTAGGATTGCCAAAAATCTGCACTGGTTCCAGGATACCCTGTTCATGTAGGCCTAATCCTCTACCTTGATAATTCATTTGTTGAAACATTTGATTTGCAAAAGGATATGATTTCCCTTGGAAACAAGGTGTTGCTCCTTCTCTGCTCTGTGGCGGATCTTCAAATGTCATAGCTCTTTTATTGATAAGATGATTTTCCCTTACAAAGGTGAGTGATCCAAGTTTATAAGTGATAGGATCTTCCATAAGTGGGATGAATGCCTGATTGATATCTTCAACTTGATCTTGTGACATATCAGATTGTAGTGCTTCTTCAAGAAGTGTTGATGCTTCACTGTCTACACAAAAGTCTTCCTCATGACTCACTTCATAGGATGTTTCTGATTCATGAATCATGTAGGAGTCCTCTTCATGCCCTATTTCTGCTAGGTGTCCATAGGATGTTTCTGATTTTCAACTTTTGTAGAAGCTTTCTAATATGTCTCCATATGATGTCTCTGATTCATAATTTTTGTAGAAACCTTCTTCATGATTTATTTCTGCTATGTCCCCAAAATTTTCTATATCTTGGTCTTGTGTACCAATGTTAAGAGTAGGAGACTCTTGTTTCCCAGTAATGATTTCAAGAGTATGAGACTCTTGTTTTGAATGAAGATCATCTACAAGTCCATCCAAAGAAAGCATCTCATGGGTAGATGGAAGAGTATGTGCTATGCGGATATGGTCATCATTTGCGGCATCTTGTATAGATAAAAGAGTGCCCATTAGATCATTGTAGTATCTCGGAGATAGAAATTCTTTATTTTGACTAATTCTGGAATTGCTTTCACCATGCTTCTGATCAAGTTCTTGACATGGGTCAATTTCAAAGGATGGATTGTCTACAAGGGGTTCTTGGACATCGTCATTGGGAAGTGGCTCAATATTCTCTTGAATTTTGAGAGGATTAGGATCAAATGCTGAGATAGGGATTCCTTCAATATCTTTAACCATGAGGTCAAAGGATGTCAATATGTTGTTGGAAGGGCCATTGCTAGACCTTGGTGAAAGATGTTGATCATGCTTTGGAACAAATTCTTGGGATATGTCTTGTAACTCATTAGGTGATGTAGAGACATTGTCAACATTATCATTGGTCAAAGGATCTTGATCGTCATTTTGAATTATTATGGTGGGAATCAGTTGCAAGCTTTGTTGTGGGAGTAAGGCCTGCGTTTTCTGCTGAGCCAACAACGCTTTTTGTTCATCATGTTGTTTTTGTGCCAACAAAGCTTTTTGTTGGGCTCTTTATTGTGCTACTTCTTCTTGGATTGATTGCAATAGTGCGTAGAATTCTGCTTGCGCTTGTGCTTGTTGGGCTACTTGAGCCGCTTGTGCTTGCTGAGCAACTAGCTGTGTAGCTTGTTGGGCTTGGAGTGCCTTTTTGCGGGAAGCTTCGTGTGCAAATTGCAACATGATGGAGAATGAATTGGTTGTGTTGTATTTTGGCGGTGGTGGCGGTGGTGGTGGAATGGGAATGGTGTTGATTGTTGGGGTTGCTTGGATGGTTTCCATCTGTTTTTGCAATATCGATGGAAAAATGGGATGATTTGGTATGATGTTTTGATTTGGAATGATAGATTGAAATTGAACATTATTGTGGTCTAGAATCATATTGCTTGGATTTAGGTAACTTTGATTTTGCATGTTGTTACCTTGACTTGGATCAACATATGGAGTTGCCAATATATTGCTAGGATTTTGAACAACATTAGGGGGATTTGCAAACATGTCGACCCCAAAGTTTACCAAGTGTGGATTTGAAATGGTCATGTTTGGTAAATTTGCACTTGGTATGTATGGATTTGGTGGGATAATGTTGTTTGAAAAATTCATGCATTGAGTGTTTGGTTGATAGATTTGCAGATTTGGAATTGGATTGAAATCTACCATTGGGAAAGGTGTTCCAAACTTAGGATTGGGTATGCTCATATTTGTTGTACCATTGATATTTGTATGAGATAATGCTCCCATGTATGCATTGTACAAGCTTTGAAAATCAAATGGTATTGTAAGGCTTGGATAGTTTGGTTGAATCGAATTGCTCATGATGGATGGATCAAGTTTATATTCCATGTCGCTCTTGTGTTGAGATCGAGTTTGAACCATAAAACGAAGATCAATTTTCAAGAATGTAAGAGATGAACCTCTAATCCTTTAGATCGGTCTAAACCTTAGGTTCAAAGAAGCAAAGAACTAGGATAAATGAAGGATCAAAGCGATGATGAGAATGAGATAAATGAAAGATGAGTGATATGGATGAATGGAACTCTTAAAGAAACTTTGAAGGAAATGCTAAACTTTTAGGACTTTGATTTGATTGATTCGTGATTGGATTGATGGTTTGACTAGATGTGTTAATTCAAACAAAGTGTGATAAATGTAATCGTAAAAATCTAGGAATTTGTGTTATCCATAGAGTGAACTCCTACAAGATGGTAGTTTGACTTAGTGTGTCAAGTCAAATGAGGTGATGATTTCATGATTTGGCTAGGTGTGTTAAGCCAAACAAGATGAACTCGTAAACCCTAGGAAGTTGTATTATCCAAGAGAGAACTCGTGTATAGGATGATGGTTTGACTAGTTGTGTTAAGTGAAACAAAGTGATTTGATTTCGCGTAGAAGTTTAGCATAAAAGATGTTTACAAAGTTTCCAAGAGTTGCTGATGAGGTGATTTTTGACTGATTTTGATGGTTGAAAGATGGATGAAAGTGATTGAATTTGATCCTAGACTTGACCTAGAATAACACTTCTTCTTACAAGACCTCGATGTTGAAGAACATGCTATATTCCCTATAAGAGGAAAGTAAACCTTTCAAACAATTCAGGATCTCAAGATGCTCCTCACTAGCTTTCACACTAAGTTTTTTTTTTTGAACTTTGGTTTTGGGATTTTGATCATGCTAGAAAACACATGTGTAATCGAATTTGTCTTTTATCTTGTCTTAGTGAATTCCTTTTTACCAACACACTTGCTTGATTATGTTTTCAAACTGAATGTCTAATGTCCTGCTTTCGTTTTCATCCCACAATGTCCATTATGTGGAAATCAAAGAAATTAGGGCAAAAATTCCTTATGTTTATCCTTCTTGGAAACAAATGATGATAGAATTTGCACACTTAGAAACCTCTAAGGATATGATCCCTAGGGAACGCAAGAGTGCTTAAATTCATCAAAGGTATTTGTTTCCTCCAAGGTGTTTGAAATTTGAGGCTTATGTGAATGTTCATTTTTCAATGTTTTGAATCCAAGAAAAGTGTTTTTGATTCCAAACACTTTTTACAACCCTAGGATGATGAGGAAATATCTTGTTGGGTTCCCACTTGGATAAATCCAGCTGCATATATCTTGTGCGAATGGCTAAATACTTGACCACACTGGCTCCCCTCCACGGCACTCACTTATTCGAGTCAGCCAAGCATTAGTACCCATGAATCTCCCATGGCATACTTTCCATTTCCACAACAAGACCGCATGTTATGTGGGGCGGCTTTAGAGGACATGACCTCTTGCACCAACAAGATAGATAAGGTTTTGGCCAATTTCTAAACAAGGGTTCTAATTCGGGCATTCCGTTCGTGGGGGATTATCCAACGTCGACGAGAGTCCATTGTTGTCCATCTCCTCAGAATAATCCTCGTGATATTGGCCTTTGTTCCAATATCCACACTTATATCCTGGGTGGAAGTTGCTTGGCTTTAGCGTGTTCCCGGTTGGGTCGTTCCCTTGGGTGATTACTTTTTCCCACAAGGCAGGCCCTCTAAGTTAAACAATAGCGAGCTAACATATCCCGTCGTTCACACAACCCTTGTTGAAAAACAAAGGGGAGGGCCTCCGCAATATATCGTGCTCACACTCGCATGTTTTGTTCAATTTTAAATCCCAAATCGAAGTGTGGAGGCAATCTTTTATGCAAATTAGGGTCATCAAAAAGACTTTTTGATTCTCAAGATCACCGTGAAGTGCGAGAGAAGCGAATACGCCCTTTTAAATGACACTACATTGCAAAAAAGTTTACAAAACACAAAGTACACATGTTCAATTTTAAATTCCTCAAAGCAATGATGAGTTCGTTTTAAATGCACCAATTGAAATGTGAAGTTGCCTTGTTCAATTTTAATCCCAAATTGAAATCTAGTAAGTATCTAAGATTCAATTTTAACCAACTTTGAAAAGATCAAGTCATTGATTGATTTTAAGCCCAAATTGAAAGGTGAGTTAGCTAAAAACAGAAAAAAAGGGTAGTAAGTGAAAGCTCCAAGATTGTTGAAACAAGCATTAAAAAATGCTTTTCAAGTTTTGTTTTCAAGAAAATCTTCAATTCCCCTCTTTTTGCCTTCGTTTTTGCTTCAACCTTCAATATCAATCTCCAATGTCAACCTTGATGTTTCAACTTTGATGTCAACACCTTTAAAACATTGCAAATGTAAAATTTTACAAATGAGATTTACTTCTAGGAATTAATGATAATATGTAACTTTAAAAATTAAAAACACAATTCCTAAATATAGATTTTAGCCTTTCTCAAATAAAATTTGCATCTTTCAAATGACGTGAAAGGTGCAACATTACAAATCAAAACACAATTCACTCTCTGATTATGGCATCAAGTCAAGACCAATACCGATGTGAATACATAAAACTAAATGTAGATTTTGCAGCAAATTTGATTTGGGGATTCCAATTAATAGAGAATCACAGTCAATACCAGAAATTTTTTAACTTGACTCTGGAAAAAAATAAAATTTAACACCTACCATTTCACTTTGGCAATATACTTAAAACTCCTCAAAAAGAAAGATCGCAGTTTCCTTTTTTTTTATTGATATTAAAAAAAAATGCATTTACCAAGCATTTTACTCTCTTATATTCCAACAAAAATTACAGAGGCGTTTTTTTTCTTGTTGTCACGTTTTTCTCTTTGCTGATGACAAAAAAAACACTTAAAACATCATAAAAATTGAGGTTTGAGTATGACAAATGCCTTAGGAAACATTTTGCATGTGAAAGCAACAATTATTCTGAACTCTACAGCATTAAAAATACACCCAATCTCCAAAAACGTGGCTACATTTTGTATATCCCAGCAAAAATTAGAGAGGCGTTTCTTGCATTGTTATCACATTTTTCTTTTAACTAGTGATAAAAAAACACTTAAAACATCATAAAAATTGAGGTTTGAGTATGACAAATGCCTTAGGAAACATTTTGAATGTGAGCAACAATTATTCTGAACTCTACAGCATTAAAAATACACTCAATCTCCAAAAACGTGTTTGCATTCTGTAATTTTTACATCCTCTAAAGGCAGAATTATTTTAGAATGAACTAAAATACAGCAAAAGAACAGAGATCTAAAATTATTTTAGAATGAACTAAAATACAACAAAAGAACATAGATCTAAAATTATTTTAGAATGAACTAAAATACAGCAGAAAAACAGAAATATGCCCTCCTTCTAGCGCCATTTTGTGGATGCTAAAACCTGCAAAATGCTTATAACATTAACATAAGGTTAGCATTGTTAGCAAATCACAACATCCCTATGAGATAATGAATCATGTCTTAACATGCTTAAACAAAACTCTAAAAGACTAAATAAGAAAACTTGAAAGCATATTCAAACAATATCCATATCTATCCCATAGTGGGAGTGGTGCCTTTTGAAATGTGGAAAGAAAAGCCCTTTCCTACCCCCTTGATAAGCAAAAGCTGCCAAATGATAGATGATGAAGAGCAAGATTGATTCTCAAATGAAGAGAGTAACCTTGCATCAAAATGTGGTGTGTTGTGTTGTAATGCTTTGCATTTTATAGATTGAAAGATTGAAAGATTGAGAGATTTTGAGGAATGTGGGATTATTCACAAACCAATGACAAGGTGCCACTTGTCAAATTGTGAGAGGGTGAGGAATGTGCAAGTTTTGGCAAATGTGCCAATTTCAAATTTGAATTTGAATGACTTGACATGTTTTGGGGGGATGAAAGGTGCAATAAATGCTATGTTGACTTGTGCAAATAGCATTTAAAACCTTGTTGGAAAGGACAAATCCCTTTTGGGGGGAAGATTCAAAATAGAAAAATATTCCATTTTGATGCCATTTTGAATGTAATTAGAGGAATTATAAATCAAATAAATGATTTATTGGTGCAAGTGGGTGGGTTAGTTAAGAGTTTGGATTTGACTCTAGTTGAGTCAAAAGCTAGAGAATGCTAATCATGATTTAGAAGTTAATTAATTTAGATTAATTAACTTAGGGGATTTTAGGGATTTGATATTTGATTTTAAATCAGTTTGATTTATTAAATCAAATAAGAAGAACCTTAGGAACTTAATTAAATAATTTGATTTATTTAATTAAGCTTGATGAACCTTAGGATTAAATCAATAAATTGCTTTAATTGATTAGTAGAAGAAACAAATGCATGATGTTAGTTACAGTGGAATGCATAATGTTATTTTTGGATGTCTACATTTTGCCCCTCTTTGAAGCAATGTACTCGTTGCATTGGTTCAAAGAATGATGTTGTCGGCATCGAAATTAAAAAAATTCTTTGGTTTTTTCGGATGCCCCAGTGGAAAATAAGTACGTTAGTACAACCATTTTCAGATTTTGATATCCACAAATACCTTCCATATTAGGATAGTGTTTAGGAGAGCTCGAAATAATATGTACATGGCATTCAATGTTTTGTTCTTCAATATTGACTTCATCACAAGTAAGGGAATGATCCATGGTCAGATTTTATTGATTGGAAATGATGGTGTTTCTTTGTTCAATGTTGTTTTCCTTGTGATTCTCATCGATGGGATCTTCTAACACGATAACATACTCTTCACCAACAAGAGAGATATTAAGAGATGTGGAAATTTGAGTATTTTCCTTAATTTCAGAGTTTTTCGTTCTCTTTTCCATAATATTTACCCTAGTAGGAGAGATTTTAGGAAAGCAAAAAGCAATAGGGTCATCACATTTCATGGTTCTATTTTCTAATGTAGATTCATCGCTCATAGGAGAGGCATTAAGAGAGGGATAACTATGAGTTTTACGGTTACCAAATATTAGACATTTTTGTTCAAATAGGTCTTCCTAAATAGTGGGCACACTAGGAAAGGGAGGAATAAGATTCTCATGAGTCTCAGTAATAATATCTTCTAACACTGAACTATCTTCTTCATGTATAGAGAAGATATTAGGAAAAGAAAAGGTTTGATTATATTTATTATCTATGTTACATCCCCATATCCTATAATGTCTTCTTGAGTAGGAGAGGTAGGATTATCATAGCTCTCAACTATCAACATATCCTCAAAACCAATGTGTTTTTCATGATCTATCATGATTGTATTCTTATTCACTAAATCATTTTCACAAGTAGGTGAGGTGTTGGGAAATGAATGGAGACTAGGTAAGCTAGTTGCCATGATTTTAGGTTGTTGTGTCATAATGTGTTTGCAAGGGGGAGGAGGAAGAAGAAAAGGAAAACTTTCATGATCTTCAATGATTGTGTCTCCTTTCACCAAGATACCTTCATCACCAATGGGATAGATATCAGGAGAAGAACAAATATGATTATCATGACTATTGATGCTTGCATCGTTTCATTTCAAATCTTCAGTGGATGATTTTAGTGCGAGGAATTCCTTAAGGGATTCATCTAACACATCTAAGTCATAACTACTAAAGGGCTTGGATGATATGATTTTTCTAAATTGAATCATTTTTTGAATTGTTTCTTTTGATGTTTTTTTATTTTTTGGTTCCATTTTCTAATGAATTTTATCTAAATGAACTAGGAACAAATGCTAAAAATAAAAATCTAAAGTATATTAATGTTATATATAATTTCCATGAATGTAAACACTGCTTATTTCCAATAATTTAAATGTAATAGAAGCTATGCAAACTTAAAATGAAATTTAAGGACATAGGATGAAATTCAACTTTTTATATTTCACACAAGGTAATTTACTAATTATATTATGCACTGATCTGAAAATGAAATGTTGTGAATGAAAAATTGAGATGAAGAAATGCATGAAATGAGATAATTTAAGTTAGATCTAAAGAGATGCATGTTACAGAAACTTGTATAATTGATACAAATAGTTAATGGTAGCAAACAAAAGCATAAAAATATCATTTTTAGTGTTCTGAAAGGCAATTTTAGGGGTGAAAAGGGACTAAGCCACCCAAGGTGGTGAGTGAATCCCAAGGGGTATTTTAAACAAAAAACATTTATGGTTTTTATGTTGTATGACCTGAATACGAAAGGCAAATGCAAGCTAAATATAGGATGTAAATGCATTCCAAATTAGAAATATGATGCTCTAAATGAAGGTTCACCAAAATGAACCATATTTTTTTGTAGAAGGATGTTATCTTACACTTCTAGGTTTTTTCACCTAAATGGAGAAAGGTATTCCACATAAGCATTGGATTTCACTCAATAATAATGCTAATATAATTGAAATATGCCTAAATTGAATGTCTTAAATGTAATAAAATGATAAAGGAGATGAATTATTAATGCAAAACTAATGAAATGCAAGATGTTTGAAAACACAATGTGATATGCAAAATTACCTAAGAATGCAAAAAACCAATAATAGAAATGAAAGTAACTAGAGAGGTGTACTTGGAAACTAGAAGTTGATGCAAAGAGGCTTTGGAATTCTACAATTTTTTTTGTTGAAGCCAATTTCGGCACTTACTCCAAGCTGGGTGTTTTATTATGTTTCGAGAAGATTCTACTGAGATAGGTTTCAGACAAATGGCTATCGAGAAATGCAGAAGATACTTTTAAGGCATGGTAGTCGAACTAATTTTCCACTAATGGAAACTTTGTCCACCTTCATATTTTGAGGATTTTGAAGATGCAATCTATAGATTTCGGTTTGCACTTTGGTTCCTGACAAGTGTTTGCATTTGAATCTACAAAATTCGATCTGTATGTAATATGCACGCTTCTTTTAGCGATTTTTTGATTGTGATGAAATTTTGACACCTTTTAACACCTTTCTCTTTGATAAATATACATACAAGAATTGTAAAACACACATGAAAAGAAGGAAAAAGGGCTAAGGGTTAGAGAATAGGGGTTTGCCTTGGTCACACCCCATTCTGGTAATCAAACCCTTGAAAATGAAATGAGTTGAAAAGAGAATCATGAATGAAGAACATGAAATTCTACAACTCACCAAACCCTTGATGTAGATAGATGAAGATATGTAAGTAGAAGCTCTAATGGATGAATGCTTGATAATGCCTAAAGTGATTGATAACTGCTTCAATGAATGAGTGAATTAATTCAACTACTTAGGGTGAAAATGAGGGGAAAAACCTTTATTTATACACAATTATGCCCTAGTTCCTGCAAATATTTCATCACAGATTGACCTCAAGGTCTACAGAATAATATATTGCCAAAATTATAAAGTAATTTTGATTTTTGAGCCAAATGGGACTAAGTCAACCCAAGTGGCGACTTAGTCCAACCAGTTCAATTTGATTGGGTGTTAGGGATTAAAGTGTGCTAAATGATGTTTAATGAGATTATTTTCAAGAACACTTTTAAGTATGACCTGTAAGTGCATTAAGGGACCTTTTAAACATAAGAAAGGGTCGAATTATTGATGAAAATACTACAAAAGTGTGAGAGTTTATTACAACTCCTTACAACACTTTGAAATAAGGCTTGGTAAGTGATACAAAGAGATTATTTAATTGAATTATAATAAAAGGGTCCTAGAAAAGTGTGAAGTGGGCTACAACACTTCACAACACCTTTGCAAGACATCATAAAATATTTATTGATTTACAAGAGTTCTTTGCCTAATGTGAAAGTGTTGGCCACATTACAACATTAAATCTAGGAAACATTAGGCCAAAATCCATAAGAAAGACTCAAATGAGCATAAAAAATGTCCAAAGATACATTTTTTTGTGACATAATACCTTAAAGTTTGGAGATAAATTATTATTATTAAAAAATTTAATTATTTAAAAATTTAAATTTTGTTTAATTTTTCAATTTTTATTTTTAAAGAATAAATTAATTAACTAATCGTATTCATTAAGAATTAAATTATGATGGATTCCCAATTATTTTTCATTTATCTCTGATTCCTAATATTATTAATTAAAATGACTTTTATACAACTATTGTAACTAAAATTATTAAATATTACATATTAATAAATAAGGTTATCAATGATTAATTACTTAAAGTTAAAATTAATAGATACATTGCAAATAATAAGATTCGTTCAACATGACCTATGGTTCTATTTTACATTTTCATAATAAATTTTCAACTAATAAATTTTGATGTGGAAACACAAAGATCAATTTTACGTTTTATACAAATGGTTCTTAATCTTGCATGCATTGTGTGTGAGATAAGAATGCAAAATTGGACTATAACATGAGGTCTAAATTCTTTACACTCCTCAAATTAAATGAAGCAATATAAAATAATTTGTATGCAAAAATTAAGTGATTTATAATATGTTCAAGTTAGGTGATTGAAACTGATATCTTTCAATGCAGACATAGGTTGGCTTTAACTTTAATACATATGTATGAATATCCTTGATATATCCATAATAATATATAAATTTATTTTCTAACATCTCTCTTCATTATAATCTACTCCACCTATTTTATCCTAGGTAAAGCACAAAATCATAAGGGTCACCTCCTACTATGAACTAGCCTCACATTATTTTTTATTGTCTTATTAACAATATTTCCATTTCGTGACTTAATCAAACAATTGTAAATATTATTGATTATTTGCATTCTTAAAAAAAAAAACTCTTACTTCCCATTGAATAACCATTTGCGATGGACCCATATCGGTTGATTGTTGCATGCCTGTGCATGCGATAGCTAGTTTGATATTAGGTTTTTTATTAGCCAATAAACTATATATGTCAAATTCCCATCGATATTTTCATTAGCCTAGCCGTGAATAGAATTTATTGGTGAGGAAAATTAATAATCATCGACGACCAGTGACGATTTTCCCGAGGTTGTTTATGATGACATGGAGTTTTCTTATTATGTGGGTTGGTGGTGGTGAAGTTGGTTATGTCGATATGCTTAAGAATAATGGTAAGTGTTTGCTCGAGTGAGGGTTAATGCATATTGAGATTGTTGTACAATGGCACGTGAGGAAGTAAATTTAATATTCAATGTTGTAGTGTAGCAAAGTATACCATAAAATTTGTGAGAAAATATATTCATTAAGTTGCATTGTTGAAAGAGGCATTGTGGTGTTGGTTTTATAGTAGACTATTTTAAAAATAATCTCCTTTGACTCCGTTTTATAGCAGATTGGTGGGTTTTAAAACTATTCTTCTCTGGAATCTATAAGTCATTTTACATGGGTATTTTGCATAAATGATGAATTTGCTGTTCATGTCTTTTTCCCTCTACTCATTGTTCCTTGTTATATGTTTGTATCTTTTCTGTTATACCCCTTTTGGATAATTCAAAGAGATTATGGCTCTATATGGGTGGATAAATTACACTTAAATCTTCTTTCTTTCATCAAAAAATATGGTTTTAGGGTTAGTAATTTTTCCGCCCTTCATTTATTGTTTGTAGTTATCTTTTTCAATATTTGGCATTATACCCATTAACATAGGAGTATTTTCATATAAATATATGCAAAGGGTTAGTATGAAAGCATAAAGATATTCAAGATAACATTAGTTTAGTGGTTGTTAAGTATTATTCTAATATCTCTTTTACAGTTTCTCTATTTGTCTATAATATTTAATTCCAAGTAATGTAGCTTAAATTTTCAATTAAGTCTATGGCATTATACCCATTTTGCATAGATTATTTCTACCCATTTTCTTTACAAGTTCTATTTAATGTGGGTTTATTGCAAAAGAATGTAGCTCAAATTTTTAATTGAAAAGCCAACTCTGCAATAGACTTCTTGTCCTGTATCAATATGTTTAATGTGATTTTTTGATCATCTATCATTTACTTGTGATTCGTATGTGTCTTTCTAATACTTCTTTTACAATTTCTCTATTTTGTCTATAATATTTAGTGCCAAATAATGTAGCTTGAATTTTGAATTGACAAGCCAACTTTTACATAGATTTTTCGTGTTGTATCAATATGTTTTATGATATTTTTTTTTACAGTTCCACAGAAAAACTATTTATTATCATTGTTTCCCTCTTCTATTCTCCATATTTTAAATTATTTAATATGGGTTTTCGACCATCTTTCATTTTCCTCTGATTCTTAAGTTTTATCCTAATAGCTCTTTTATAATTTCCCTATTTGTCTATAATATTTAGTACCAAATAATGTAGCTTGAATCTTCAATTGACAAGCTAATGGTTAAATAGATTGCTTGATTCAATATGTTTCAAACTATTCATTTTTTTCAATATCCCATAAAAAACTATTTGTTATTGTAGTTTGCCTCTTTTATTCTCCATATTTTAAAGTTCTTAAGTGTTTTTATAACAACTCTTTTATAATTTCTCTATTTTTCTATAATATTTAGTACCAGATAATGTAGCTTGAACCTATAATTGACAAGCCAATTGTTACATAGATTTCTTGAAGTGTATCAATATATTTCATGATATTTTTTTTCCCACTTCCCCATAGCAGATTGTTCATTATTGTAGTGGGTTTTTGATCATCTGTTATTTTCCTATGATTATTGTTAGAGTAATAAGTTATTCCACTTAATTAATTTAATCATATTGGTTAATTAATTAAGTCACTTATTCCTTTAGGTTTAATTAAGCTAAACTTAGGCACAGTAATAATTATTTATTAATTATTAAGTGTGAAAACTAGGTTTTCATTTAGGGTTTCCTAATTTTAGGTTTTGATCTCCTTTCATAAGGATTGATCTTTGTAATAATTGATTGTCTTCATGCATTTTTACTTTGACGCTTGCAGAACATCTTCTTTCGTTATGGATATCTTTTCTCTGTAATAGGTTATTGCATGTAGGTGATTCTTGGGGCTTGTGAGGTTGAGTTTCTCAACTTCTACATGGTATCAAAGCTCCAGACTTGTGGCTTCCTATTCATATTTTGAAGATATTTCCTCACAGTGAGTTTTTTTGTGCAAGGGTTTCAAATTAGGTTGTTTTATTATGGATTTGGCGGTAGCCTTATTTCAGGGCATTTTTGGACAAATAGACCTCACCATTGAGTCTATAGTGCTTAAAAATCCTCGTTTTCATATGAAGTTTGTCATTTTTGGACACAGTCATCTGAAAAGGAAAAACAAATTTATCTAAAGGCCATATGGCCCAAGGCATGCAGATCGAGGCTCAAAATTAAAAAAGAAAATAAAAAAATCAACAAAAAGTCAAAAATTTTGGGAAATTTTTGGCATTGCCCATTTTAAAAGGTCGAGCCACTAGTCAGTCGCCAAGTGGCCACCAACCACTCAGTGGCCACTAATGCTTAGTGCTCTCTCCACCAATGGTAGCCACCTCTAGCACCCATTCCACCGTTCACTCCACTCTGGCCTTCAACCCCTTTTAGCTTCTCCCGAGGTCCTATTGGGGGTTGGGAGCTCTAACTCTAGCCCTCGCAAAACTTAAGCCACTCTCGTTGGTTGCATCCATGACCAGGGGATCCGCCGAAGGACCCACTCACTAGCCCCCTTGTCATGCATGAGATGAGGGGCTCTATTTTTTTAGCCCCTGAGGGCTCTAGAGGATTATTGGGTAGATATGGAGCATTTTTACAGAATCAACTATTACATTTTCATATTGTGTCCATTTCTTGAAAATGAGATATTTCCAGAAAGTTGGTTCTAGGCACTATCTAGTGGTGTAGTTTTTTCTACTAGTTTTTCTGTTTTGATGCCTTGTTTGCAATCAAAGTTATAAGATGGTTTTTGCACTCTAGGGGGCATAACTTTTGTGACTAGGCTCCGTTTTATTAAAAAAACAAGGGATTGAATAGATGGTTCAGTGATCTGCACAATGATCTAACTTATTTTCCCATATTTTTACTAGGTATATTTTATTCAACTTTTTGTTTTTTCACAGTTTTCTTAATTACTTGGGTGCTTTGGCACTTGGGAACCTCTTGTTTGTGTCATTAGGATCTATTTCATTTGATATCCATGTATTAAGATCAGATTTCTCATATTTTTTAATTTAAAAAGTTACAATGGGTTTTTCTAGACACCCTTTAGTTGTAATTTTGGAACAGGTTAATTATGAGTCATGTGCAAATGGCATACTATAATACCCCTCCATTTTGATTCATGATCAATTTCCTTTATTCTTTTTTGGTTGCAACTACTTTGATACTGGACACACCTTTTTATTTATGTTTTGATCGCTACTATCAAGCGACAAACTATTATTGTGTGATGTGTTTATTTGATGACTGTTTTACATGCTTTAATGGTGTTATAATGTTAGTAGTGTTAGCATGAGATTTTATATGAGATTATTGAGTATGATGTTAATGTCAATCTTTGATGAGTGTATTGGTGAATGAGATAGGTTCACATCACTCGCTTGTGAGTGCCCTACAAATTTGTGATTTCTTCTTGACGGTGTGTATTATATGTTGGATATACTGTATGATGTTGTTGACTCGGTTTCAAGTTGCACGTACATGACATCGACTGCACCCAGTTTCACAGGTTTGAGCATGTCGATCCAACAGTTAAGTTGAATAGGAGATAGTAGCTAGGTAACATGTGTCAAATTCACACCCTAGCCTTAGTGTGTCATCAGTCTTGTTTGTTGAGTTATCGTTTACCTTATTTTAATGTTATTTAATTTTGAAAGGTACTTTTTTATTAAAGGAATTTTTTAGAATAATTGCATTGGTTAAAAGTGATGATTATTTTATATTAAATTAAAGTTATGCTTAGAAGTTATATTTAAAGTTATCAATAGAATTTAATTAAATTAAATTTAATCTCAAAAGGGTTGAATTTAGTTCTTAAATAATTAAAATTTATTAATTAAGTTTAATTTTTGATTAAATTAAATAAAAGAAAAAAATGAAGTTATTTGAAAATTATTTGAAAATTTTATTTTAAAATTGAAACTTATTTGAAATTACATTTTAAATTCAAAGTGTGTTTTTGAAAATGGAATTAATTTAATATTGTAATTTTCAATATGGCATGCAAAATCAAATTTGGTTGTCTAACATTATTTTTTATTGAAGACACAATTGCATGTGGAATTAAGAAGAGGATTTTTGATGAAAATTCATTCTACGAGAAGATCTTGGAAGGGAAAAACTTCTTGAAGGCAGTGAAGAAGTTTTGCGAAAAGAAATTACACTGAGAATTGATTTGAGGAAAATCTCTTACATTGTTTGAGTTTTTGGATTGGTTGATTGCTTAAGTTTATTGCATGATTGAAGAAAATTGAGGAGATCTTTGGAGGAGGCTTGCATCAGAAATTCATCTTTTCCTGTAGCTTTGAAAATCTAGGTTTTGTTCTGTTTTTCTCTTGTTCTTATTTGTTTAATACAAATTTATATTGTTTAAAGAATTTGTTGTTGAATTCATTGGGAATTAGGATTTTTTTAATTCAAACTAGTTTTAAATTAATCTAAAATTTGGGGAAGATTGTATAAATATACTATAGGATTTAATTCAGTAAATGGGAAATTGTAGAATCATTGTTAAATTTAAACCTTAGATTGTGCATCAAACATTTAGATGGTTGTAAGAAGATTATACCCATTTAAAAAACAATCAGATCTGGTTTTGAAAACAAACCCTCTTCGAAAACTTTCAATGGAAAAATCAAGATCTGTTTAAATTTAACACTTTTATATTATTTGAAAATTTGAAGTAATGGTTTAAAAGAAATTAATTTTAAACCTCTTGAATTTAGAAAATCATTCTGGAAAATTTTGTTAATTTTCTTGTAACTGGTTATTTTTATTTTATTTTCTCAATTTTACCAGTAAATAAATGTCTATGTAAATATATATGTATTCATTATATGAAAAAATTTACAATGTAAATATACATATAATAAATATATATATATTCTATTTGAATATTGTATTTAAATTTTTTAAATGTTTTTACTGACACCGTCCGTATGACGTTCCTAGGAAACGAATTTCAAGAAAATTCATTGAAATGTTCTTTTAAAAAAGTTTTAAAATGTTAAATTTCAGATTTCACATGGGTTGTTTTTATTTGTTTAAAAAATAATTATTGCCATAGTGGTTGGTGGGGACAGATGTTCCCCCACCACCCACACTTTCCCATGGGAAGGATGGACTACCCATGGGTAACGCACCCACCACTTGGGGGATGCACTATCCATGGGGAGTGCGACCTCCCCAAGGCCGACGATAGTGTCAGTGTCAATGTACCATCCGTCCTCTGTACAAGTTGCTTTATTACGTTTGACATTGAACTTTAATATTTCAAAATTATTTTAAAAGGATTTTCATGATTACAGTCCATAAGATAAATTGTATTTATACAGTATAATATGTATATATTGTATATATGCATATATATATAATATATATATATATATATACATACATGTAAATATATAATATGTAAATATATATTATGTATTAGGTATGATAAAAATACATATTCAGTGTGAACATAAATTATTCATATATATAATATATATATATACAGTGTATATATATATATTTATATATGAATTAAGATAATGAGATAGATTTTAATTATTCTATTTTTTTTTCTTTTTCATAATGATAAACTTGGTATAATTAAATGGGGTTGAGATTATTTGTAGTGTTAAATAAATAAATATATATATATATATATAATTGGGTGCATGATTAAGCTTATGTATTAGTTATTTAATTTGAGAATTTGAAAGAATTAGATGAGGTAGTTGAGAAATAGAAAGAAATATTTTCTTTCATGTGTGGGTTATGATTTAAATGCAAAGGAATATCTTGTCTTGCCAAATTATAATTTATCTTTTCCTTGTAAAACTAAATGTAATTATTTCAGTTTATTATTTATCTGATAGAAGTAATTGACTATTTACTCAAAAATATTACTTAGGAAATGGATTTAATATATCCAAATATAGCATATTTCCTTTCCTTTGCTTATTGTTAATATTTTCCTTATGTTGATTATAATGGGAGAAGGGGTGATTTGTGTTTTGAATGGTAAAATTCTTCTAGTGGTTGTGGGTTAATTCCTTGTTAAGTCAATCGTTTGTTTCCCTTGGGTAGTGCCTTAAGTGTTTTGCTTCCTCCTAGTGTTGGAGTGGATTTCCTTAACTATTGCCTCCTAGAATAGGAGAGATTCTATTGTTTAGTTCAGTAGCACTTGAGTTACCCTTGGAGTCTAGTTTTGAGTAGCGTGTTATCCATTAGAAGAGTGGCTTTTGTTAGGGGCCGGACCCCAAAGAGGTAAACTAGGTAACCTTTAGAAGTGTTTTAAACTAGTGATAATTAAAGTAATGTACTTAGATGATTAGGTTGCATTTCACATTAATCAAGATAATCTAACCTCACTCATAGACACAAGGGCTTGTTTAGACTTGGGATGAGTGATAAGGTTTTGAATTGCAAGGTCAACTATCCTGTCCTTACAAGAGGTAGTTTATTCTACATGAGTGACTATGAGGACCAAGATTCAGTTGAGGTCACCAAGATTACCGGAGCCTACGAAGAATTCCCAGAGGAGATCTCATGACAAACCATGAGATGACACTATGTCTAGGATAACATTTAGATGTGCATTGTGTGTATGAATTATTTATCATAAATGATAAATATTATGTCTAGAAACAATGTAACCATATTAGTGTTAGACTTATACTTTGCATGTATTTGGTTGAGTCAGTTTTTGTTAGTTTGAGTCTTCCTTTGGTTATAGGTAGTAGATTCTTTTTCCATGTTGCATTGTTACTATCTCCTAGCATGTGGGGTGGGCCTTCGGGTACCACTTGGTTGGGTGGAACATGCACCATAAACCGTTGGGTCCCCCGTGATCTTTAATACTTGGTGGTGAGACATCCAATTGACAAACTCATGGATCTTGTTTTTCTTTTCTTCCACTATTGTAATTCAAAATGTAATAAGTTTGTTTTACCCTCTTGTATTTATGAGGTGGATTTATGTAAATTTAACTCTTATGTATTTGTGACTCATTCTCGGAATGAGTGTTGTAATCAGTTATTCATGTAATGGATATATATTATGGATGTTATCTTCTTACCTTATATATATTTAAGTTGAATGAATTCTTACTAATTTTGTTATTTAATGCAATGTAATTTAAATGATGTATGTTAATGGGGATTTAAGTAATCTCTGTTACATAGCCTTAGGGGATGTTGTCAATTATAGATGAATATGTATGTTTAATTCACTTAAAAAAAAAAAATTAGTACGTTTTTATAGTGAATTGAAACTTCCTCTAGGGTTGCGTAATAGAGCATTACACATGGTATTAGAGCCCAGGTTTAAACACTGGGTGCTCTCAGATTATGATGTACCCATTAATTTTAGTTGTGTATGTTTTTAAGTGTACCTTGTCTAATAGCCTTTTGTGTTAGTGTAGGAGTATGCCTCCTGGACGTGGACGAGGGAGAGGACATGGCCAACTAGGTGGTTGAGAGGAGAGTCAGCATGACTCGCAACCTCATGTCATACCTATACCAGAGTAGGAGGAACATCAGGCCTCATAGAACGATCCAGGAGGCTGTGGTAGACAACTAGATACTCCTAGGGTCAAAGCTGCATGTAGAGCTTTCGAGGAGGCTTTCACACTATTGGATCTGAGACAGGAAGTACCTGAGGTTAACCCTGTGGTTAGGATAGTTACAACTCAGTTGGATATGCTAGCAAGTAACTATAATAAGGATTTGATTCGATCATAGCCACCTCGATTTGATGGAGTAGGTACTGGTCTAGAGGCCTAGACTTGGTTGATAGGTCTTGACCGATGTTTTTCCATGCATCCTTTTGATAGTAACACTAATGCGCGGTGCACTATTATTCACCTTCGAGGATTTGCAGCCACTTGGTAGAAACTGGAGGAGCAGAAGCTCCATATAGACATGAGTACAATGTGTTGGGAGATATTGCTTGAGCAGTACAATGTTCTCTTTCTCTCTGATCATTGGCATTAGCGTAGAGGAGATGAGTTCCATACCATACGACAATTAGCCATGATGGTAGATCAGTACGAGAGGAAATTCTACAAACTTAAATAGTTCATAGGAATAGGGGATGATGAGGGGATGCTCATGTAGCATTTCATTAGGAGCTTAAACACCTATATTAGTGGTGGTGTACGGGTCTTTCAACCCAAGTCTATGGAGATAGCTGTGGAGAAGGTATGGCTGTTGGAGGAGAACCTGTCCATGGCACTCGGAGGCCATACAGGTGTGCATATTGGCAGTGGTACAGGAGCTGCGACTAGTGCTTGAGGGAGAAAAACACAAGGGGTTGTGCCTCCTAAGACTCAACAGGTATCAGCATAGGGCAGTCAACAATAATCATTCTAGGGGAAACATAAAGGTTTCCAGTAGAGACAGGGTGATAGGAACTGAAGGTGGATGAAGTGTTTCAACTCTGAGCAACCCACTCACAGCATCCAATCTAATTTTGGAGGTAGTGCACAGCAGTCTAGTGCACCTGTAGCAGGCAGAGGTTATCACAGAGGCACAAGATGCTTCTCTTGTGGTCAGCAAGGCCATATTGCTAGGATGTGTCCCAATAGGGGCATGTTAGGATTCACATAGAGACAAGCGGTGTCAGAGCCGATAGTGGGAGATGTTGGCAGAGGCCATCATGTGTTCACAATGGTTTATAACTGCTAGGCAGAGCACCAGGGTACCGTAGTAGAGACTTATGCTACGTTATTGGGTAACCCTGTTACTATTTTATTTGATTCAAGAGCATCTGACTCCTTCATTTCTTCATCTATAGTGTCACATTGTAGACTATGAGCCATAAGGTAAGCTAATAGGTGGGAGGTAGATTTAGTGTCTTGTGTGAAAGTTGCATCGCATTCTATAATACCTGACTATAGGTTGGATATTGGACCACTTCTTACTATCTTAGATCTTCGGGTTATACCATTGGGATCCTATGATGTTGTCATAGGTATGGATTGGTTAGAGGCTCACCGAGTAGTTATTGATTTTCGATGTAAGTCAATTTGGATCATTAATGCATCGAGTGGTGATATGGATATTATAGGAGTGCAGAGATCGATATCTTTGAGGATTATCTCAGCTATGCAGTTGAGGATCTGTGTTCATCATGGATGTGAGTTATTTGTAGTTATAGTTGACCACTTGGGATTAGGAGATGGAGAGGAGGAGGTATCTCTAGATAGTCATCCCATTCTTTAGGAGTTCTCAGATGTTTTTTGAGATGACACTCCATTGATTCCATGGAGGAGAGATATAGATTTTAAGATTGACTTAGTACCTGGATTGAAGCCTATTTCATGAGCTTCCTACCGTATGACTACACAGGAGCTGAAAGAGCTTCGTTTGAAGTTGGAGGAGTTGTTAGAGAAGGAATTTATTCATTCTAGTGTTTCTGCTTAGGGAGCACCTATCATCTTCATGAAGAATAAGGACAGCTCACTTGGGTTGTGCATTGATTACCGACAATTGAACAAAATGATGATCAAGAATCGTTATCCACTTCCCAAGATTGATAACTTTTTTGACCAAGTCAAAGGTGCTACCATCTTTTTGAAGATAGATCTTATCTCGGGATACCATCAGCTCCATATTTTTTACTCAGATATTCATAAGATGATGTTTCAGACACGGTATGGTCACTACGAGTTTACTGTGGTACCATTCGGCTTGACAAATATGCCATCTATGTTCATGAGTTTAATGAATGGAGTATTCTGCACATACCTTGATAGGTTTTTTCTTGTGTTCCTAGATAATATTTTGATATATTCTAGGATAGTATACATGCATGAGGATCATTTGCGATAGGTACTTTAGTTTTTACATGAGAACAAACTTTATGCCAACTTGTAGAAATGCAAATTTTTTAAGACTAAGATCAAGTATCATGGTCATGTGATCTCAGGGGAGGGTATATCTGTGGATCCTTCAAAGATCCAAGCTATTCTTGATTGGCCTGCACACACAAATTTGGCATAGATCCATAGTTTCATGGGGCTTGCAGGATATTATAGGAGATTTGTTTAGAATTTTTCAAGGATAGGTCATCCTATCACTTCACTTCAGAGGAAAGAGAAGAGGTTTGGATGGTCAGAGCAGTGTTAGTCAACTTTTTAGATTCTTAAGGATAAGCTGACGAGTGCACCAATTTTAGTGATACTTGATCCCACAAGAAATTTTGTGATTTGTACAGACACATCATTAGAGGGCTTAGGAGCAGTCCTGATGTAGGAGGGACGAGTGATAGCTTATGAGTCATGAAAAATTAAAGATCATGAAATGAATTATCCCACACATGATCTTGAGTTAGCAGAAGTAGTCCATGCATTGACCAGATGGAGACACTTTTTACTCAAGCACAGATTTGAGATATATAGTGATCAGAGGAGCCTTCAGTACATTTGCACTCAGTCGAACCTTAATGCTAGATAGAGGCATTGGATGGAGCTTCTTTGTGAGTATGACTTCGAGCTGAAGTATATTCAAGGAAAAGAGAATGTCATAGCTGATGCACTCAATAGACGTAGGAATGAGATATCCGAGTTGACTCTTATGATAGATTTACGGAGTCGAATTCTTCCTACTCTTCCAGCAGACAGTTGGTATCAGGATGTGAGGGTAGAGATTAAGGCAGGTATACCTCGAGAGGGCAGATTCATAGGTTATTCACTGGAGTCAGATTGGTTACTTAGGAATTCAGAGCATATTTACGTTCCTTCAATAGGTGACCTTCGTACTTTAGTTTTGACCAAGGAACATCGTGCACTGCATTTGGCCCATCCTAGGGTGAGAGTAATCCCACAATAGTGGTTTACAATTTTGGTCAAACTGGACACTAAAATTATTATTTTTAATTAAATCTTCACATTCGGGCACCTATAGCGGCTAAACCGTGAGGAATTTGGAGATGATGTAAACTAGAGTCTCATCACATTTTGTCTCTAGATTGTAAAAATATTTTTTTCAAAATTTTTGGAATAAGATTTCACTTCTTTTTCCATCTCCCACAAAAACTAGTTTTTTTCAAAAAACAACATTTTTAAAAAGTGATGCTCACCGTATACAACATAAAAAATTTTGTATGAAGGATAAAATTAGGGTGAAGAAGATGCACGAAGATCTACGCCAGTTGTATTTATGGACAGGGATCAAATGGCATATTGTAGACTTTGTAGTGTGATGTTTGGAGTGTCAGCGGGTGAAGGTTGAACACCAACATCCAGTAGGACTTCTATAGCCACACCTTGTACCTGAGTGGAAATGGGATATTATCTCATTGGACTTCATTGTTGGTTTACCCTACTCCTCACGATGACATGATGCTATTTTGGTGACACTCGATAGGTTGAGGAAGGCAACACACTTCTCACCTATGCGTTCTTCATATAATGCATCATTGGTTGCTAGAGATTTCATGGAGGATATTGTGAGGTTGCACGGGATTCCACGTCGGATAATTTCTGATAGGGATCCAGTGTTTACTCCAGCTTTATGGACATCATTACAACATGCGATGGGGACACAGTTGAACTTCAGTTCAGCATATCACCCGGAGATAGATGGATAGACTGAGAGGTTTAATCAAATCCTCGAAGACATGTTATGCCTGTATGTTATGGACCAGAAGACACGATGGGAGGATTATCTGTATCTAGTGGAGTTTGCTTATAACAATAGTTACGAGAGTTCCATAGGCATGGCACCTTTTCAGGCTTTGTATGGGAATCCTTGTTGTACTCCTCTTAGTTGGGATCGATTAGAGGATAGAGTGTTATTGGGACCAGAGATGTTGCAAGACATGGAGATGTTAGAGAGCACTTGGTAGCAGCATAGGATAGGCAAAAGAATTATGCGGATATGCATAGAGTGGATCATTGGTTTTTTCTTGGTGACAGAGTATTCTTGTGGGTGTGTCTGCGAAAGAGTCCTATCTGATATGGAAATGGTTCTAAGTCGGTGCCTCGCTTTGTCAGACCTTTTGAGATACCCAAAAAGATTGGTCTAGTTGCTTATTGACTTGCTTTTCCACCCATTCTAGCTTGTATTCATGACATTTTCCATGTTTTAGTTCTTTAGCCAAATCATCCTGATGTTACTCACATCCTTCATTGGAATTCTTTATAGGTAGAGTACAGGCAACTGACTTTGGAATAAAGGGACGGAGTGTAGAATGCTCGCTCTTCGGGGGCGAGATATTGATAAAGTCAGAGTTTAGTGGGATCCAAGGGATGATGCTTCATCCACCTAGGAGGATGTAGTTAGGATGAGGGAGTTATATCCCTACTTGTTTCCAGGATTCTAGGAGTAAGCCCGATCTTTGGGTGGAGAATATAATACCCCTCTGTTTTGCTTCATTGTTGGTTTCCTTTATGCTTTGTTGGTTGCAGCTATTTTGATACTCGACACACCTTTTTATTTATGTTTTGATCGCTACTATTGAGTGACGAACTATTATTGTGTGATGTGTTTATCTAATTATTGTTTTACATTTTTTAATGGTGTTATAATGTTAGTAGTGTTAGCATGAGATTTTATATGAGATTACTGAGTATGATGTTAATGCCAATATTTGGTGAGTGTATTAGTCAAGGAGACGGGTTCGCATCACTCGCTTGCGAGCAATCTGCAAATCTATGATTTCTTCCTCATAGTGTGTATTATATGCTAGATATACTATATGATGTTGTTGACTCAGTTTTAGGTTGCAAGTACAAGACATCAACTCCACCTAGTTTCACAGGTTTGATTGTGTTGATCCAATGGTTAAATTGAACGAGAGATAGTAGCTAGGTAACATGTGTGAAGTCTATGCCCTAGCCTTAGTGTTTCATCATTCTTGTTTGTTGAGTCATGGTTTACCTTATTTTAATATTATTTGATTTTGAAAGGTACTTGTTTATTAAATGAATTTTTTAGAATAATTACATTGGTTAAAAGTGATGATTATTTTATATTAAATTAAAGTTATGCTTAGAAGTTATATTTAAATTTATTAATAGAATTTAGTTTAATTAAATTTAATCTCAAAAGGGTTGAATTTAGTTGTTAAATAATTAAAATTAATTAATTAATTTTAATTTTAAATTAAATTAAATAAAAGCAAAGATTGAAAGATATTTTAAAATTGAAAATTATTTGAAATTACATTATAAATTGAAAGTGTGTTTTTGAAAATGGAATTAGGTTAATCTTATAATTTTAAATATGGCATGCCAAATAAGATTTGGTTGCCCAAGATATTTTTGATTGAAGACACAATTGCATGTGGAATTAAGAAGAGGAGTTTTGTTGAAAATTCATTCTGGGAGAAGATCTTGGAAGGGAAAAACTTCTTGAAGGTAGTGAATAATTTTCGGGAAAATAAATTGCACAGAGAATTGATTTGAGGAAAATCTATTACATTGTTTGAGTTTTTGGATTGGTTGATTGCTTGGGTTCATTGCATGATTGAAGAAAATTCAGGAGATGCTTGGAGGAGGCTTGCATCAGAAATTCATCTTTTCCTGTAGCTTCGAAAATCTAGGTTTTGTTCTGTGTTTTTTTTGTTCTTATTTGTTTAATACAAATTTATATTGTTTAAAGAATTTGTTGTTGAATTCATTGGGAATTGGGATTTTTTTAATTGAAACTAGTTTTAAATTAATCTAAAATTTGGGGAAGATTGTATAAATATACTGTAGGATTTAATTTAGTAAATGGGAAATTGTAGAATCATTGTTAAATTTAAACCTTAGATTGTGCATCAAACATTTAGATTGTTGTAAGAATACTATACCCATTTAGAAAAGAATCAGATCTAGTTTTGAAAACAAACCCTCTTAGAAAACTTTTAATGAAAAAATCAAGATTTGTTTAAATTTAACACTTTTATATTATTTGAAAATTTGAAGGAATGGTTTAAAAGAAATTAATTTTAAACCTTTTGAATTTAGAAAATCATTCTGGAATTTTTTTTTCATTTTCCTGTAACTGGTTATTTTTATTTTATTTTCTCAATTTTACCAGTAAATAAATGTCTGTGTAAATATATATATATATATTCATTATATGTAATACTTTACAATGTCAACATACATATAATAAATATATATATATATATTCTGTTTGAAGATTGTATTTAAATTTATTTATTTATTTTACTGACGTCATTCGTATGACGTTCTTGGGAAATGAATTTTGAGAAAATTCATTGAATTTTTTTATTTTTTATTTTTAAATGTTAAATTTCGGATTGCACATGGGTTGTTTTTTTATGGTTAAAAAAAAAATTATTGCCATAGTGGTTGGTGGGGATGGATGTTCCCCCACCACCCACACTTTCCCATGGGAAGGATGCACTGCCCATGGGAAATGCGCGCACCACTTGGGGGACACATTGTCCATGGGGAGTGCAGCCTCCCCAAGGTTGGTGTTCGACTGTACTATGTACAACTGGTAGACATAGACAGGGGGTGGTTGTACCGTCAGCGTCAGTGTACCATTCGTCCTCTGTACAAGTTTCTTTATTGCGTTTGACATTGAACTTTTATATTTCAAAATTATTTTAAAAGGATTTTCATTATTATAGTCCATAATATAAATTGTATTTATACAATATAATATGTATATATTTTATATATGCATATATATAATATATATATACATATATGTAAATATATATTCTGTATTAGGTATACTAAATACAAATTCAGTGTGTATATATATATATTTATATATGAATTAAGATAATGAGATACAATTTAATTATTCTATTTTTTTTCTTTTCCATAATTATAAACTTGGTATAAATTAATGGGGTTGAGATTATTTGTTGTGTTAAATACATATATATATATATATATATATATATAATAGTCAATTTATATATACATATTTAATTGGGTGCATGATTAAGTTTATGTATTAGTTATTTAATTTGAGAATTTGAAAGAACTAGATGAGTTAGTTGAGAAATAGAAAGAAATATTTTCTTTCATGTGTGGGTTATGATTTAAATGCAAAGCAATATCTTGTCTTGCCAAATTAGAATTTATCTTTTCCTTGTAAAAGTAAAGGTACTTATTTGAGTTTATTATTTATCTGATAGAAGTAATTGACTATTTATTGAAAAGTATTAGTTAGGAAATGGATTTAATATATCCAAATATAGAATATCTCCTTGCCTTTGCTTATTGTTAATATTTTCCTAATGTTGACTATAATGGTAAAAGGGGTGATTTGTGTTTTGAATGGTAAAAGTCTTCTAGTGGTTGTGGGTTAATTCCTTGTTAAGTCAATCGTTCGTTTCCCTTGGTTAGTGCTTTAAGTGTTTTGTTTCCTCCTAGTGTCGGAGTGGATTTCCTTAATTGATGCCTTCTAGAATAGGAGATATTCTATTGTTTAGTTCAGTAGCACTTGAGTTACCCTTGGAGTCTAGTTTTGAGTAGCATGTTATCCATTACAAGAGTATCTTTTGTTAGGGGGTGGAGCCCAATGAGGTAAACCGGGTAACCTTCAAAAGTGTTTTAAACAAGTGATAATTAAAGTAATGTACTTAGATGATTAGGTTGCATTTCACATTAATCAAGATAATTTAACCTCACTCATAGAAACAAGGGCTTGTTTAGACTTGGAATAAGTGAGAAGGCTTGGAATGGCAAGGTCAACTATCATGTCCTTATGAGACGTAGTTTATTCCGTATGAGTGAGTATGAGGGTCGGGATTCGGTTGAGGTCACCAGGAATATCAGAGCCTATGAAGAATTCCCAGAGGAGATCTCATGAAAAACCGTGCGATGACACTCTATCTAGGATAACATTTAGATGTGTGTTGTGTGTATGAATTATTTATCATAAATGGTAAATATTATGTCTGGAAGCAATGTAACCATATTAGTGTTATACTTATATTTTGCATGTATCTGGTTGAGTGAGTTTGTGTCAGTTTGAGTCTGCCTTTGGTTAGAGGTAGTAGATTATCTTTCCATGTTGCATTGTTACTATCTCCTAGCTTGGTGGGTGGGCCTTTGGGTACCAATTGGTTGGGTGGAGCATGCACCATAAACCGTTGGGTCCCCCGTGATATTCAATACTTGGTGGCGAGACATCGAGTTGGAAAACTCGCGGATCTTGTTTTACTTTTCCTCCATTGTTGTAATTCAAAATGTAATAAGTTTGTTTTACCCTCTTGTATTTATGAGGTAGATTTATGTAATTGTAACTCTTATGTATTTGTGACTCATTCTTGGAATGAGTGTTGTAATCAATTATTCATGTAATGGATATATTTTATGGATGTTATTTTCTTACCTTATTATTTATTTAAGTTGAATGAATGCTTACTACTTGTGTTAGTTAATGCAATGTAATTTAAATGATGTATGTTAATGGGGATTTAAGTAATCTCAGTTACGTAGCCTTAGGGGACGTTGTCAATTATAGATGAACATGTATGTTTAATTCACTTAAAAAATAAAATTACTACATTTTTATCATGAATTGAAACTTCCTCTAGGGTTGCGTGGCAAGGCATTACACATGGTATTAGAGCCTAGGTTTGAAAACTAGGTGCTCTGGGATTATGATGTACCCATTAAGCTTAGTTGTGTAGGTTTTTAAGTGTACCTTATCTAATACCCTTTTGTGTTAGTGTAGGAGTATGCCTCCTAGACACGTACGAGGGAGAGGACGTGGACGTGGCCGAGTAGGTGATTGATAGGATAGTGAGCATGACTCGTAACCTCGAGTCATACCTATACCAGAGCATGAGGAACATCAGGGCTCATAGAATGATCCAGGAGGTGGTGGTGGATAGCTAGATCCTCCTAGGGTTTAAGCTACACATAGAAATTTTGAGTAAGCTTTGGAACTATTGGGTCTGAGACAAGAAGTACATGAGGTTAACCCTGTGGTTAGGATAGTTACAACTCAGTCAAATATGTTAGCAAGTAACTAAATGAGGGATTTGATTCAATCGCAGCCACCTCAATTTGATGGAGTAGGTACCGGTCTAGAGGTAGAGACTTGGTTGATAGGTCTTGACCGATGTTTTTCCATGCATGCTTTTGATAGTAATGCTAAAGCACGGTGAACTGTTATTCACCTTCGAGGATTTGCAGCCACTTGGTTGAAACTAGGGCAGTAGAAGCTCCATATAGACATGAGTATAGTGTCTTGGGAGATATTTCTTGAGCCGTTCAATGTCCGCTTTCTCTCTGATCATTGGCGTCAATGTAGAGGTGATGAGTTCCATGCCATACAACAGTTAACCATGATGGTAGATCAGTACGAGAGGAAATTCTACGAACTTAAACAGTTCGAAGGAATAGGGGATGATGAGGGGATGCTCATGCAACATTTCCTCAAGGGCTTAAATGCCTGTATTAGTGGTGGTGTATGGGTCTTTGAACCCAAGTCTATGGAGACAGTTATGGAGAAGGCATGACTCTTGGAGGAGAAACTTTCTGCAACACTCAAAGGCCATACAGGTGTGCATATCAGCGGTTGTATAGGAGCTAGGACTAGTGCTCGAGGGGGAGAAACAAAGGGGGTTGTGCCTCCTAAGACTAATCAGGTATCAACATAGAGCAATCAGTAGCAGTCATTCAAGGGGAAACGGAAAGGTTTCCAACAAAGACAAAGTGATAGGAACTAGAGGTGCATGAAGCATTTCAACTATGAGCAACCCGCTCAGAGCATCAAGTCTACTTTTGGAGGAAGTGCACAGTAGTGTAGTGCACACATAGGAGGGAGAGGTTATGGTAGAGGCATAGGATGCTTCTCTTATGGTCAAGAGGGACATATTTCTAGGATGTGTCCCAATAAGATCACGTCAGGATTCACATTAGAGCCAACAGTGGGAGATGCTGGCAGAGGCCATCGTGTGTTCGCAATGATTGATAATCGTCGGGTAGAGCACCAAGGTACCGTAGTAGAGACTTATGGTATGCTATTGGGTAACCCTATTTCTATTTTATTTGATTGAAGAGCATCTGAATCCTTCATTTCTTCATCTATAGTGTCACGTGGCAGACTGTGATCCATAAGGAAAGCCAATAGGTGGCAAGTAGAGTTAGCATCTGGTGCGAAAATCGCATTGTATTCTATAGTACCTAACTTTAGGTTGGAGATTGGACCACTTCTTACTACCTTAGATCTTTGGGTTATACCATTGGGATCCTATCATGTTCTCATAGGCACGGATTGGTTAGAGGCTCACAGAGCAGTTATTGATTGTCGATGTAAGTTGATTCGGTGCATTAATGCATCGGGTGGTGAGGTGGATATTATAGGAGTGTAGAGACACATATCTTTGAGGATTATCTCAGCTATGCAGTTGAGGATATGTGTTCATCATGGATGTGAGTTGTTTGTAGTTACAGTTGAGGACTAGGGATTAGGAGATGGAGAGGAGAAGGTATCTCTAGATAGTCATCCCATTCTTCAGGAGTTCTCAGATGTTTTTCAAGATGACATTCCAGGGACTCCACCGAGGAGAGAAATAGATTTTAAGATTGACTTAGTACCTGGATCAGAGCCTATATCATGAGCTCCCTATCGTATGACTACACAGGAGCTGAAAGAGCTTCTTTTGTAGTTGGAGGAGTTTTTAGAGAAGGGATTTATTTGTCCTAGTGTTTCTCCTTAGTGAGCACCTATCATCTTCATGAAGAAGGATGGTTCACTTCAGTTGTGCATTGACTACCGATAATTGAATAAAGTGATGATCAAGAATTCTTATCCACTTCCCATAATTGATGACTTGTTTGACCAAGTCAAAGGTGCTACCATCTTTTTGAAGATAGACCTTAAGTCGGGATACCATCAACTCTGTATTTTTGACTTAGATATTCATAAGACAATGTTTCAAACATGCTATGGTCACTACGAGTTTACTGTGGTACCATTCAGGTTGATGAATGTGCCATATGTGTTCATGATTTTGATCAATGGAGTATTCTGCACATACCTTGATAGGTTTTTTCTTGTGTTCCTAGATGATATTTTGATATATTCCAAGAGAGTACAGGAACATGAGGAGCATTTTCAAGAGGTACTTCAATTTCTACATCAGAACCAACTTTATGCCAACTTGTCGAAATGCAAATTCTTTAAGACTGAGATCAAGTATTTTGGTCATGTTATCTCAGGGGAGGGCATATCTGTGGATCCTTCAAAGGTCCAAGCTATTCTTGATTGGCCTGCACCCACGAATTTGGCAGAGATCCGTAGTTTCATGGGGCTTGCAGGATATTATAGGAGATTTGTTCAGATTTTTTCCAAGATAGGTCATCCTATCACTTCACTTCAGAGGAAAGGGAAGAGGTTTGGATGGTCAGAGAAGTGTGAGTCGGCTTTTCAGATTCTTAATGATAAGCTAACTAGTGCACCGATTTTAGTGATACCTAATCCCACAAGACATTTTATGGTTTGTACAGACCCATCCTTAGAGGGCTTAGGAGCAGTCCTGATGTAGGAGGGATGAGTGATAGCTTATGAGTCATGAAAAATTAAAGATCATGAACTGAATTATCCCACAGATGATCTTCAGTTAGTAGTAGTAGTCCATGCATTGACCAGATCGAAAAATTTTTTACTCGGGCACAAATTTGAGCTACATAGTGATCATAGGAGCCTTCAGTACATTTTCACTCAGTCGAACCTTAATGCTAGATCGAGGAATTCGATGGAGTTTCTCTGTGAGTATGACTTCGAGGTGAAGTATAGTCAGGGAAAAGAGAAAACATCATAGCTGATGTACTCAGTAGACGTAGGCACGAGATATGCGAGTTGACTCTTATGATAGATTTACTGATTTGGATTCTTGCTACTCTTCTAGTAGACAGTTGGTATCAGGATGTGAGGGCAGAGATTGAGGTAGGGAAACCTCTTGAGGGTAGATTCATATATTATTCACTAGAGTTAGATGGATTACTTAGGAATTCAGAGCTTATTTACGTTCCTTCAGTAGGTGATCTTCGTACTTTGGTTTTGATTGAGGCACATTGTGCATTATATTCAGCCAATCCTAGGGTGAAGAACATGCATGCAAATGTATGCCAGTTGTATTTCTAGCTAGGGATGAAATGGGATATTGTAGACTTTGTAGCGAGATTTTTGGAGTGTCAGTGGGTGAAGGCTGAACACCAACATCCAACGGGACTTCTACAACCACAGTTTGTACCTCAGTGGAAATGAGATATTATCTCGTTGGACTTAATTGTTGGTTTACCCAACTCCTCGCAATGAAATGATGCTATTATGGTGATAGTTGATAGGTTGACGAAGGTAGCAAACTTCTCACCTATGCGTTCTTTATATAATGCATCATCAGTTGCTAGAGTGTTCATGGAGGATATTGTGAGGTTGCACAGTATTCCATGTCGAATCATTTCTGATAGGGATCCGGTGTTTACTTCAGCTTTGTGGACATCATTATAGCATGTGATGGGGACACAGTTGAACTTCAGTTCAGCTTATCACCTGGAGATAGATGGATAGACTGAGAGGGTTAATCAAATCCTCGAAGACATGTTATGCATGTATGTTATGGACAAGCAGACACGATGGGAGGATTATCTTTATCTAGTGGATTTTTCTTATAACAATAGTTATGAGAGTTCCATAGGCATGGCACCTTTTCAGGATTTGTATGGGCATCCTTGTCATACTCCTCTTAGTTGGGATCGATTAGAGGATAGAGTGTTATTGGGACAAGAGATGTTGCAGGACATGGAGATGTTAGAGAGCACTTGGTAGCAACATAGGATAGGCAGAAGAATTATGTGGATACCCATAGAGTGGATTGTCAATTTTTTTTCAGCAATAGAGTATTCTTGCGAGTGCGTCTGTGAAAGAGTCCTATCCGATATGGAAAGGGTTCTAAGTTTCTGGCTTGCTTTGTTGGACCTTTTGAGATACTCAAAAATATTGGTCTAGTTGCTTACCTACTTGCTTTGCCATCCAGTCTAGCACATATTCATGAAATTTTCCATGTTTCAGTTCTTCAGTCATATCATCTAGATGTTACACACGTCCTTGATTGGAATTCTTTATAGGTAGAAGATGGGTAGCTGGCTTTGGAGCCCATGGTCGTAACGGAGCGAAGAATGCTCACTCTTTGAGGGCGAGATATTGATCAAGTTAGAGTTCAGTGGGATCCAAGGGATGATGCTTCATCCACCTAGGAGGATGCAGTTAGGATGAGGGAGTTATATCCGTACTTATTTGTAGGCTTCTAGGAGTAAGCCAGATCTTTGGGTGGAGAATGTAATACCCCTTCGTTTTGCTTCATGGTTGGTTTTCTTTATGCTTTGTTGGTTGCAGCTACCTTGATATTGGACACACGTTTTTATTTATGTTTTGATTGCTAATATTGAGCGACGAAATATTATTGTGTGATGTGTTTATCTAATGACTATTTTACATGCTTTAATGGTGTTATAATGTTAGTAGTGTTAGCATGATATTTTATATGAGATTATTGAGTATGATGTTATTGTCAGTCTTTTATGAGTGTATTGATGAAGGAGAAGGGTTCACATCACTCGCTTGTGAGCGATCTACGAATCCATGATTTCTTCTTCACGGTGTGTATTATATGCTGGATATATTGTATGATGTTGTTGACTCAGTCTCAAGTTGCAGGTACATGACATCGAACCCACCTAGTTTCACAGGTTTGGGCAGGTCGATCTAATGGCTAAGTTGAACGTGCGATAGTAGCTAGGTAACATGTGTCAAGTCTATGCCCTAGCCTTAGTGTGTCGTCATTCTTATTTGTTGAGTCATGGTTTACCTTATTTTAATGTTATTTGATTTTGAAAGGTACCTGTTTATTAAATGAATTTTTTAGAATAACTGCAATGGTTAAAAGTAATGATTATTTTATATTAAATTAAAGTTATGCTTAGAAGATATATTTAAAGTTATTAATAGAATTTTGTTTAATTAAGTTAAATTTATTTAATTAATTAAATTTAATCCCAAAAGGGTTGAATTTAGTTGTTAAATAATTAAAATTAATTAATTAAGTTTAATTTTAAATTAAATTAAATAAAAGAAAAAATTGAAAGATATTTGAAATTTTCATTTTAAAATTGAAAAATATTTGAAATTACATTTTGAATTCAAAGTGTGTTTTTGAAAATGGAATTAGGTTAATATTTTAATTTTCAATATGGCATGCAAAATCAGATTTGGTTGTCCAAGATATTTTTGATTGAAGACACAATTGCGTGTGGAATTAAGAAGAGGATTTTTGTTGGAAATTCATTATGGGAAAAGATCTTGGCAGGGAAAAACTTCTTGAAGGCAATGAAGAATTTTTGGTAAAAGAAATTGCACAGAGAATTGATTTGAGGAAAATCTGCTAGATTGTTTGAGTTTTTGGATTGGTTGATTGCTTGGGTTTATTGCATGATTGAAGAAAATTCATGAGATCTTTGGAGGAGGCTTGCATCAGAAATTCATCTTTTCCCATAGCTTTGAAAATCCAGGTTATGCTCTATGTTTTTCTTGTTCTTATTTGTTTAATACAAATTTATATTGTTTAAAGAATCTGTTGTTGAATTCATTGTGAATTAGGATTTTTTTAATTCAAACTAGTTTTAAATTAATCTAAAATTTGGGGAATATTGTATAAATATACTCTAGGATTTAATTTAGTAAATGGGAAATTTTAGAATCATTGTTAAATTTAAACCATAGATTGTTGTAAGAATATTATACCCATTTAGAAAACAATCAGATCTGGTTTTGAATACAAACCCTCTTAGAAAACTTTCAATTGAAAAATCAAGATTTGTTTACATTTAACACTTTTATATTGTTTAAAATTTAAAGGAATGGTTTAAAAGAAATTAATTTTAAACCTCTTGAATTTAGAAAATCTTTCTTGAAAATTTTGATAATTTTCTTGTAACTGATTATTTTTATTTTATTTTCTCAATTTTACCAGTAAATAAATGTTTGTGTAAATTTATATATATTCATTATATGTAATAATTTACAATGTAAATACACATACAATAAATATATATATATATTCTATTTGAAGATTTTATTTAAAGTTTTATATGTATTTTACTGACGTCATCCGTACGGCATTGCTGGGAAACGAATTTTGAAAAAATTCATTTAAATTTTCTTTTTCTTTTTTTCTAAAAATGTTCAATTTCAGATTTCACATGGGTTGTTTTTTTTCTAGTTTGAAACAAAAATTATTCCCACAGTGGTTCGTGGGGATGGATGTACCCCTACCGCCCACACTTTCCCATCGGAAGGATGCAGTGCCCATGGGAAGCGCGCCCACCAGTTGGGGGGACGCACTATCCATGGGGAATGCGGCCTCCCCAAGTTCGGCAGCCGACAGTACTATGTACACCTGGTGGATGTAGACAACGGGCGGCGGTACCATAAGTGTCAATGTACCGTATATCATCTGTATGGGTTCCTTTATTACGTTTGACATTGAACTTTTATATTTAAAAATTATTTTAAAAGGATTTTTATGATTACAATCCATAATATAAATTGTATTTATACAATATAATATATATATTGTATATCTGCATATATATATATAATGAATATATATATATATATATATATATATATATACTATGTATTAGGTATATTAAATAAATATTCAGTGTGAATTTAAATTATTCATATATTTATAATATATATATTTATATATTTATATATGAATGAAGATAATGAGATAAATTTTAATTATTCTATTTTTTTTTTTTCTTTTCCAGAATTATAAACTTGGTATAATTAAATGGGGTTGAGATTATTTGTAGTGTTAAATAAATATATATATATAATAGTCAATTTATATATATATATATATATATATATATATTTAATTGGGTGCATGATTAAGTTTATGTATTAGTTATTTAATTTGAGAATTTGAAAGAATTAGATAAGTTAGTTGAGAAATAGAAAGAAATATTTTCTTTCATGTGTGGGTTATGATTTAAATGCAAAGGAATATCTTGTCTTGCTAAATTAGAATTTATCTTTTCCTTGTACAAGTAAAGGTAATTATTTCAATTTATTATTTATTTGATAGAAGTAATTGACTATTCAATGAAAAGTATTAGTTAGGAAATGGATTTAATATATCCAAGTATATCATATTTCCTTGCCTCTTCTTATTGTTAATAGTTTCCTTACGTTGATTATAATGGGAAAAGGGGTGATTTTTGCTTTGAATGGTAAAAGTCTTCTAGTCATTGTGGGTTAATTCCTTGTTAAGTCAATCGTTCATTTCCCTTGGGTAGTGCCTTAAGTGTTATGTTTTCTCCTAGTGTTGTATAGAATTTCCTTAATTTTTTTTAATAAAAGGGGTAAAACGGGTTTTACAGGGACCCGAAACCACAAAGTTTACAAGATAGCAAAAAGAACACCAAAGTTCCACCAAAAAAAACTGCTGCGAGAGAAAAAACCAGCAACACCAAAACAAAAAGGACCAGAAGGGTCAGGAAAGAAGGGACATCAGAGAAAGCACACAGGAAACCCCAGCAATTACTTCAGAGATCTAAGGACAGACTCAGTCTCCATCTCCATATCCTGCATATGTTTAACCCCCTATTTCAAGATTTGAACCATTTTTGGAGTAAGGGGGGCCTTGCGCTTCAAGTTGGCATGGGTTTTTCTGGAGATGCCAGCTTCCGTGTCTTGGCTTTTATCTCCAGCATCTTCAAGATCCACCACCAAAGACCCCTGCCAGGCTTTGTCAAGCTTTTCCATCATCGCATTAATAATAATAGCATTATGTCTAGCTATGCAGTAGTTTTGTTCAGCGATAGTCCTGATGTTATTCTTTAAGCTCTTAGCTTCAATGTCCATGTTCCTGTTACTATGATCCGCTTCTTTCTTTTCCATCTCCGCAATCTTAGCACCCATTTCATCAATCTTACTATGCAGGGCCCAGTTTTTAATTTTCAGCTCATTGATTTCAGAGAAAGTCCAATCCAAGAGTTTGGAATGAGACTCAGAATTTGTTTTAGCAAGGTTAAGATAATCAAGAGAGGGCTCTTTACCAGTGTTAACATGGGAATTATCATCAATGTGAATGTCCGTCAAAGGGTTAGCACAATGCTCAGAATTATTGGTGTCAAGATCCTTTGACTTAGAGGATTCTTCAAAGTAAGAAACAAGGCTTTTAGCCTGGGATTTTTTACCACCAGAGCTGATCTTAGGAGGAGGTCAGTCAAGCGCAGGCTCAACACGGATTTTACCCAACTCCCTGGAAAGGCCATCAACTTTACTAACAGGGCTAGGGTTTGGAAAAAACTCTAAGCCACTGAGCTTAGTATCATCACTCTCAAAATATGGATTGGTTTCCAAAATAGTAGGAATGGGCACATGAAGATGTTCAACAATAAGCCTAATTAACCCAGTATGAAGAATGGGGAATCTTTTGGGGTTTTTCTTATTGTCCTCCAAACTTTTCTTCAAAGAGCAGTAAAGATAATAGGGGATAGAGACCCTTACCTTGTGTTGGAAATGGTTGAGAAGAGCAAAGTGGTAGCCATAGACTTTAGTTAATCGCCCGTCCACAGTAATGTACTCCATGATGACCTAAAGAACTTTTCTCGATATAGTTTTTATGGAGTCAACATCAAAGTAATTATTAACAATTTTGACCAAGCTTTGCTTTTCCTTGTCCTTTTTGGGAAATTTGGTAACAACTTCATCAGAGAAAGCCCTATCCCTAAAAAACTTCTTCCTGTCAGTGGGTAATCTCGTGACATCAGCAATGAGATTTTCGTTGAGCTCCACATTCCTGCCAAATAGGGTCAAATTACCATCATGCCAATTTTTGGTGAAAAGATCCATAGCCTCCTAGTCAGAGCCATGAAGCTTCTCTAGGAAAGGAATCAACCCTCCACTTTTAATCTTGTTCCAAACCTTGGCATTTTTAGTATGAATTTTGTAGCTTTCTGTCTCCTCCCATTTCGACCGACACAGTGAGGTAGGTCCAAGCACAAGCCTTTCTAAAATTGGCCCCACCAAATCTTAGAACCCACAAAGCGTACGGAGTAATCATGGAACTTACTCCACCAGGCTTGGTCCCATGCAATCTAGTGATTGTGATATGATAGATCCAACCTATCCTCATTGAAGGGATAACACGTTGCCTTACCATGTGATTTATCATAGATTTAGATCGCTATTATTTAGCCAGGTACACACTTCTTTACTCTTAAATCCTTCATTAGCAAAAAATTCCGCCACAACATTGGCTTCTCTATAGGCATGTGATATTTTAACTTTTTCAAACTTGGCCAAATTCAGTTTGGCTTCCTCAATCCACAAGTTGATGGTCCACGAGGGTGGGGACTTGACACATAGGCAGTCAATTATGTTTTTAGAGTCTCCTTCAAGCCATAAATTTTTAATTTTAAAACTTTGGGCTAAATTTATGATGTGGTAAGTGCCAGCCACCTCCGCCAGGTGATTAGTTTGAGAGCCAAGAGATGAGGCGATCGCACCAATGAAGTTGCCATTGGAATCCCTTAGTTAAGTAGCACTTGAGTTACCCTTGGATTCTAGTTTTGAGTAGCATGTTATCCATTAGAAAAGTGGCTTTTGTTAGGGCCCGGAGCCCAAAGAGGTAAAATGGGTAACCTTCAGAAGTGTTTTAAATCAGTGATAATTAAAGTAATGTACTTAGATGATTAGGTTGCATTTTAGATTAATCAAGATAATTTAACCTCACTCATAGACACAAGGGCTTGTTTAGACTTGGGGTGAGTGAGAACGCTTGGAATGGCAAGGTCAACTATCTTGTCCTTACGAGAGGTAGTTGATTCTGCATGAGTGAGTATGAGGGTCAGGATTCTGTTGAGGTAAGAAGGATTACCAGAGCCTATGAAGAATGCCCAGAGGAGATCTCATGAAAAACCGTGCGATGACACTTTGTCGAGGATAACATTTAGATAAGTGTTGTGTGTATGAATTCTTTTTCATACATGATAAATATTATTTTTGGAAGCAATGTAACCATGTTAGTGTTAGACTTATATCGTGCATGTATTTGGTTGAGTTAGTTTGTGACAGTTTCAGTCTTCCTTTTGTTAGAGGTAGTAGATTATTTTTCCATGTTGCGTGGTTACTATCTCCTAGCATGGGGGGTGGGCCTTCAGGTGCCACTTGGTTGGGTTCCCCCATGATCTTCAGTACTTGGTGGAGAGACATCCAGTTGGACAACTCACAGATCTTGTTTTTCTTTTCTTCCAGTGTTGTAATTAAAAATGTAATAAGTTGGTTTTGCCCTCTTGTATTTATGAGGTGGATCTATGTAATTGTAACTCTTATGTATTTGTGACTCATTCTGGAAATGAGTGTTGTAATCATTTATTCATGTAATTAATATATGTTATGGATGTTATCTTCTTACCTTGTTATTTATTTTAGTTGAATGAATGCTTACTACTTGTGTTATTTAATGCAATGTAATTTAAATGATGTATTTTAATGGGGATTTAAGTAATATCGGTTACATAGCCTTAGGGGATGTTGTCAATTATAGATGAACATGTATGTTTAATTCACTTAAAAAAAAAAATTAGTACGCTTTTATCGTGAATAGAAACTTCCTCTAGGGTTTTGTGGTGGGGCATTATACATACTTACACATTGTAGGGGGCTAAATATGTTTCCTTATTTATATGATCTCTCATACTTGAACCAACCATTTCAGAGGGAAAATTAGCATGGGATATTATTTGAGATCACATAGTAGGACTTATATTCTCTATTTTTGATAATGACATTGTGTGGGCTATATCAAAAATTTTGTGTCCCCACCCACTTTAGACACATATTTGGGAGATCTATGGAGTCCCCAATCTCTCTCCATTCCTAGAGGATCCTACTTCAGATTGTCTCTTACCCATTTCATGGTGAGAGAATATACCTTTTGATCATGATACTTTAGAGGAGCTTGAGTATTTAGACACCCTTGCATATTCCAATGGATCAGAGGCTTGTCTCACAGTTCCTACTCTTCAAACTAATATTACTCATTTATCATACTCTAAAGTATGAAAATCTATTATTTAGAACTTTGACAAATACTTTAAATAAAATCATATATATATTAAAAATTAATTCGTCTACTCATTCATTCAAACATCATTAACTCTCAATCGATTCCAAAACAAAGACATATAGTCAATAAGATAGATTCATATACAATTCCAGCCTAAAAGCATACATGAGTCATATTACACAATTTTGATAATAATCAATGGAAGATTTAATATCAGTTACAATTCGAGACTTAGGCATTCATTTGCCTTAAGCTCTTTATTTACATAGTAAATAATATATAAAGCATAAAAGAAGATGAGATCCATTGATCTTCATTCCAATAGCTAATCTTCATAAAGAAGATGAGAACAAGGATCAGACACTTTTTCCACCCAACCTCAAAGCTTACGCTTCCCCGAAATTCCTTAGTCAATCAAGAAATACCCAACCCTGCATGAATCGCTTAGCAAGAAGCAGTCTACGATCAAGATGGAATCTAGTGCGTGCCTAGTATAACTAGTAAAACCACAACCATTTTCATTTTTCTAAATCATTTAAGAAATAAGCAAGTTCGATACTAGGATATGGTAGAGAGTTCAATAATTCCATCTATTTCAATGGTCCTTAAGTTACCTGGCGAAGTAAAATTTCATGCACGACAAATAAAGTAGTTTTGGAAAAGAAAAACTACACTCTCTATTTACCCAGATTGGACACCCGTCCCGGAAGGTAACTTTCCCAAAAACATAACATGTAGACTCATTTATCAAGCATGCATGGTTCCAATCAATCAATTACAATCTTTCAAAAACAATAAAACATGAATCTTGTTCGAAGAGAAAATAGTTTGAAAGTTGTTCATTTCATCATTTTAATCGATAAACGACATTGAATTAATATTAAATTGAGTAATTTAAATATAAAAAAAAAATAAGAAGGTGTAATTCTAGTATGTAATTAAGTACATATTTAAAAACAATCATAAAAGAGCACACGTTCTTTTTTTCTATTTTCTCAATTAATTTATTTCGTTTTCAAATGAAGATCATACTTTAATTTATAGGGTTTATTCTCTCTTCTCATAATTTAAAATAAAATAAATAAATAATTTTCATGTATAGTTTAAAATCACTCATTTCAGTTTTCGTTTCAATACGTTATGGGTTTCAAATGCAAAATTTACTATTTGAAAACCTCTGTTTCGAATAATATTAAAATTCAGAAGTTATTCTATCAAATTATTTTCAGTTTTAAATCCAATTTTCAAATAATGTTTTATGTTTAAGATCTTTTTTGAATCTAAATTTAATAGATGTTTTCTGATTTGAATTTCTACCTAAATTTAATTGGTTGTTTCTATTTCCTATTTTCAATCAAATTCTTCATAAAAATATTATGTTTCTAACTTCCATAATATTCTAGAAATTGAAGAATAATCCAAGTTTACTGTTAATACAAAATTTTGAAAACAACAGAAAATTATTTTAATAATTTCCAGAATTCACACAATAAATAACATTGCATTTAATTTTAAATCTATTCATGATTTGTTCAATTATTCAACATCCTACTTGTTAAACTCTTCGATCTCATAATGATTTTCGTTTATGTGCATCCTCTGTCTTTTTTGTTTATTTATTCTCTATTTCTTGCATTCTTCTTCTAGATTGTTGTGCTTCTTCTTCGTTCTCCATATGTCGTTACCTCCCTGATTCTTTCTTCTCCCTTGGCTGGGCATGCGCCAGTCTCCAACTACTTGTGGAAAATGGAGACTTGTATTTTTCTGATCTTGGGATAAAATATCTTCACTACCAATGCTAAATTCCTAATTCTCCCTAGTTGCATGGCAAGGCAAATTGATGTTTGTGTAGTGTTTAGGGAGTTTCGCTCCCTTAGTGCACCCTTACCTATTGTAGTTGGCGCCTATTATATTCTTGTTATTTTTTGTGCGTGGTGAGAGGAGAGTCCTTCTCCTTGCTACATGGAAGGATGGAGTCTGCTGCCTCCTACATAGAAGGCGAGGTTGGCCGCACCTTTACTAAGCCACATGTGTGCCTTCCAAATATTCTTCCTCCCTACAGGTGTGTGGGGTGTAGGGGAAAGGAAGGTTGTGCGTTCCTTCTCCTTGTGCACTCCCTAGTACTCCTTAGTCGCCTTCCTTCCTCTATGCGTGGGTAGTGGGATCACCCTTGGCTAGCCGCATAGAAGAGTGGAGAGTGGTAAGACCATTCAAAGAGAAACTAACTCCCTCTCTGGTTTCCAAATCTGCTATATCCTCTGGTACATATCAATAATAGTCCATGTAATTTTTTTGTGCGCAATGCCCAAAATAGATATTTTACCCATTGTTTAATTTTTGAATTCATTTTCCAGTCTCCCTCTTCTTCTTTTCATGCATTGTTCCTAACAAGAAAATGAGATCCACAATCTAGGATTGATCTCTACTTCCAAACTCAAACTCCAAGTATTTAAAATTTTCTTGCTCTTCAATTTGTTAACTGAAGTGTTAATTTTGAATCCATAATTCAATGTGTTCGTAAGTTTTTTTTTCTTTATTTTCAATTCCTGTTTTCAATAACTCTATTTCAAAATATGTGTTCAATTTCCTCATTTAAATATTTTCCTATTTTATAATTTTCAATTTGAAAATAAATAACTTTATTAAACACAACTTTATTCATTTAAATTTAATAAATTTTGAGATAAAATCTATTTGATTACATTTTAAAATGCAAGCAACAATATTTCAAATAGTAATAAAATATAGACTTAAATAATTCAATTATTTAAATAAGCTCTACTTTCTCACAATTTAATAAAATCATCATTTAAAGGAACATATATTTTTCACAATTTTGAGAAATTACATTAAAACTAGATTTAAAATTTGCAAACATGAGAAACAAAAAATGCATTAAAATATTATCTATGTGAGTGTGTGAGATTCCATCTATTCATAAATGTCAATCGGCTAAATAACTCTACCTGATTATTGTTCTCGCCTCCAATCACACTCACATGTTCTTGCGTTCACTTGCACTCGATTTTACATTAGCAATGACAAACCCAGAAATTAAATATAAATGCATTTCAAATCATGATAATTGCATTTCAATTTCATTTCAATTTGAATTTCAATTTAACTTTCATTAAAATAATCATTTAACTTCAATTTTAAATAGCGACATCATGATTACTAATTGCATTTATATAATCAAATGAAATCTATATGTCACACATATGTTGTTCCTGATGACATTAGTATCACCACATTGGCCCGTATGGATTCAATTAAAAATCATGACCATCTTGGTCACTCATTATCTGCTACATCATGGGATTCTTATCTTGCAGACACATTCTTGTTTGTTGAGTCTCACACTAGAGATCTTAAGGATTATTCTGAGGACATACATCTCCTCTACCTTTATATTCAAGTTATCACTGTATGCTCACCATTATCTGTGGATTCAGAGGTTGCATTTCAGGATTCTTCACTTCATTTTAGATTTGGCGTCATTTTTTTCAGTTTAGACAGAGAGATTCTTCAACATCCTATCATGGAAAACATCTTGAGAGAAATTGGTTCATCACTCTTCACAGGGTTTCTTCAACATCATCCTTTGGATCTACTTCTTCCTAAGGGGAGGAATATTATCTACCGCTTCAGGATCTCTTTTTGGATTCTACATTAGGCATCTACCATTATGACATGAGTTTCTTGATTGTGGGGGGGCCTTCTTGTCTCTTTCTATCTCTCCTATGGAGACCATTGTACATGTACTTATCTAATAAATTTTTTCTATTGGGGGTATAATTTAATCCACCTTCTATCCTTCTTCTATAAGTGCATTACATTCCTTTTGTTGTATCCTATTTTGGGGAGGACTTTTTTTCCCACTACCTTTTTTCCTTTACCTTGTTTAGTTTAGTTTTCATTGCATTTGTACTTGGGTACCTAATCGGGCCTTTGTTTTTGAGAACCATCTTTTCTTTCACGCATCTTTTTTCTAGTGTTTTAGCTACTCCCTAAGTAGGGGGTATTTGATTAATAAGTTATTCTACTTAATTAATTTAATCATATTGGTTAATTAATTAAGTCACTTATTCTTTTAGGTTTACTTAGGCTAAACTTAGGAGCATTAATAATTATTTATTAATTATTAAGTGTGCAAACTAGGGTTTCATTTAGGGTTTCCTAATTTTAGGTTTTGATCTCCTTTCATAAGGATTGATCTTTGTAATAATTGATTCTCTTAATGAATTTTTACTTTGAGGCTTGTAGAACATCTTCTTTGGTTATGGATATATTTTCTCTATAATAGGTTATTGCATGCAGGTGATTCTTGTGGCTTGTGAAGTTGGGTCCTAGTTTGAGATTTTGATCTCCTTTCATAAGGATTTATCTTTGTAATAATTGATTCTCTTAATGCAATTTTACTTTAACACTTGCATAACATCTTCTTTGGTTCTGGATATATTTTCTCTGTAACAAGTTATTGCACGCAGGTGATTCTTGGGGCTTTTGAGGTTGGGTTTCTCAACTTCTAAAATTATTAAGTGTGTTTCTAATAGCTCTTTTGTAGTTTCCCTATTTGTCTATAATATTTAGTGCTAAATATTCTTGCTTTAATTTTTAATTCACAAGCCAAGTGTTACATAGAATAATTGCCTTGTATCAATATGTTTCAAGATATTCTCTTTCTCTCATCTATTTGAAGCTCCCTATAACAAGTTGTTCATTGGGATAGTTTAGCTCTTGTATTATTGATATCTTAACCCAGGTAAATTTTTTTGTGCATTTAATTAAGGATTGTGTCCTAATGTGTTTTTTTGCTTGGCATGACAATTTAGGAGTTTCTTATTTTATTGTCCTTGTGACAAGAATTATTTTTAACTTTCAAAATTTTGAAATTTTGTAGGTTGGTATAAACTACAAACATGACATTGATCTGTACCTTTGGACTAGTTTCAATTTTTTTTGGTCTATGTATATTTTTTGGCCTTTGGTTATTGTTCCTTTTTATCTTTGCACATCTTTGGTTCTATACATATTTTTTACAACTTATTGCTTGGTATGGTTTTGATAAATTTAACCTAGAATCCACTAAAAGGGAATGGAATGGAATGCAAATTGTATGTGAAAATTAATGCTATTAAGTGATATTTCCCAACCTTTTCCCGTGTATGTATTTATACTTTGTCACACTAGAACATTGAATATTTCATTTACTCCCTCCTGTGCCATCATACAATAGCACCAAGATGAATTAACCCTCACATGGGAAAACACTTACCATTCTTCTTCCACATATCAAGAAAACCAACTCCACTGCCACCAACTCACATAATTTGCAAGCTCCACCATTCTAAGAAATATCCGTAGGTAGTTTGTTGCAGGGAGCTTCAAAAAAATGAGAAAAAAGAATATCATGAAACATATTGATACAAGATTCAAGCTATGTTCTTTGGTACTAAATATTGAAGAAAAATAGATAAATTATTTAATATGTGTTGTAATAGCACTTATTTTATACAAAATATTATAGAGAAGAAGGGAAATTGTATTGAATTCCTTGTTTCATATTTAAAATTTACATATAGGAAGATATGTATATCCATATATATTGACCAAGATCACTATGGATCCTTTGACAATGCAACAACAATTTATATATAAACATGTATACCTAAAAAATGTGTATACTATCTTTATTCATATTTATGTAGAATTTAATTTTAAAAGAGTTAAAAATAACATATATAAGTATTATTTAGCTTGTGATAAAATCACTATAATACATCCATAGAATTCAATGATATAGCATTCAAATTTTGTTAATAATAGAGAATTTAATGGTGTAGTATGTGTAACATGTTCATAAAAAAGCTGTAAAATTGCTTGCACTTTGCCAGTGCGATGTGCCTATCAAAATTGAATACATTGAGAAACAAAAATAAAAATCCACAAAACTATAGTTCAATTCAACAACAATGTAATTATTTGAGGCTGCAAACATTGAATATTGCATTTTATTGCTCCCACCATCTTGATTGCCATTGTCCAATAGCGCAAGCAACCATTTACCATTATGTTTTTGTTTTCCAAGGTGTCCAAGAGCCCCTTCTTGCATATATATTTTAATAGGTTGCAATTTAAAAAAAAAATTGTTGACTTGCACAACTTTCACCCTCTACCTATTGTTCCTTGGTGCCTTTATGCACCTTTGACATTATTCCCATTTTTATGAAGGTCCTTGCTTGGCATTTCAATGTTTGCATAGTCAGGAATAAATATAGTATACACATCTACTTAGATATAGTAGTTTATACATAAATAGATAACAACATGTGTACATATTGATATATATATATATATCTATATGTGTTTTTCTGAATGTGCACACAAAGTGGAAATTGAATCCATATATGTACTTAATCAGTTTTATTTTTATTGTTGTATATCCTATTGTCTAGATAAGAAGGGCTGAAGGGACCAACTAACAACATATACCAATATCTTCATATAGGTATATATAGAAATATAGTAAAAACTACATGCATATTGTAGACACGTAAAATAGACATCCTCCATCCAATGCTTCTATTAATCAATTAAAACAATTTATTGATTAATTCCCTATCCTCATCATCCTTAATTAAATAAATAAAATTATTTAAGTAAGTCCTTAAGTTTTTCTCATTTTATTCAATAAATCAAAATGATTTAAATCAAATACCAAAAACCCTAAAATCCTCCAAGTTAATTAATCTAAATTAATTAACCTCTAATAATAATCACCCATTCTCTAGATTTTGACTCAACTTGAGTCAAATATAAACTCTTAACTAACCCACCCCACTTGCACTAATAAATCATTTCTTTGATTTATTATTCTTCTAATTACTTCAAAAAGGCATTAAGATGGAATATTCCTCCATTTTTGAATCTCCCTCTCAAATGACGCGTACCTTCCAATATAGAATTAAATTCTCTTACATGTCTCTTACAAAATTCAAACTTGGCATTTAATTCATCTTCCATCCCCCCTAAACATGTCATTTCATCCAAGTTAAAATTTCAAATTGGCACATTGACCGAAATGTCCTCAACCCTCATCCTCTCACATATTGAACAGTGACATCTTGTCATTGGCTCATGAATGATCCCACATTCATCCAACTTACTCAATATTTCAACCTTGAATCTATAAAAGCAATGAATTTACAGAACAACAACACAACAAAACAACTTGATGCAAAATATCTTGCATTTTCAGCATCATCATCTTGGCATCTTTTGTTTATCAAGGATTGGAAAAGGGCTCTCTTTTCAAATCAAGGAGCACAAATCCATTGTGAGATAAGGGTTTATTCATTTTTTCATATGCTTTCATATATTTTTTCTATCTATTTATGTTTTCATATTTAAACATGATTAGGTATTTCATAGGGATGTTCTATTTTATTTGGTTAACTTAACTAACAATGTTAATAGTTTTTTGAATTAAGCATCTGAGTTGGTCTAAAATAGAAAATGAAAGAATTAGTTGGAGCCTTGGATTAAAACACTAAGAATTTAAAAATGCTTTGTCAATTCAAAATTAAATGCTCAATTTTCTTCAACTCCTTTTTGCTTGATATTTTATTCGCCTTGATGTAAAGTAGATCAAATTTTTAGTCAAACATGAAGAAATCTTCAAAGTTAATCGATAGACTCCAGATTAGCAATTTGCACTCAACAACTTTAAGTTAGAAAAATGAAATCAATCATAAATCAACAACTTTATTTAAATTTCAAACATAAATTGTTTTTTTCCCTTTTTCAGATGTAAAGGATAGTGGCCAAATTGTAACATTAAAAGTTCATCATATCAAGCTTAGATCTCAGGTTATGATATCAATGATCTGCTCAAGGCATCTACAAAACTACTGTAGTGCTTGAAACAGGTGAATTCTTGATTGTGAAAAGACATAAAGATCTAAATGGTTTCAAAAAAATAGAAAATCAAAATCCTATCCATTATATTCAAGTCACACCATTTCATAGATAGACAACAGACCAATATAAATGTAATCCAGTTATAAGAAAATGATTTTACTCCAAATGGACAAATTTTCAAAGTGATTTTAAATGCCACTATGAGAAAACCTTTCAAAAAGTGTCCACTAATAACAGAGTGATAAAGGTACCATTAGCCCTTATGTCATATTCTTCATTACCCTTTTTTGCACCTCAAGCTCCAAATATGGTAAGATAATATCTTGATTGTACTGCCAAATGAGGTATAATTAAAAAATTTATTCTTGATGTTCATTCCTACCATGTGTGTGTGTCATACATTTATTGACACAAAAAAATGATCTCTTCATACTGAACTGATATTTCTCCAGAAATTGATTCAGACTTCCATCTATTCTCAAGGAAAATCTCCTCTCCTTTTCCACATGTAGGGAGAGCTCAATTAAACCCGTTGTCTATTTAGAAGGTAGGCACAAATTACTATTCAATGGGAAGTGGGCTAAAATTAAGGCAATTAAATTTTGATAAAAATATCATAATTAAATTCTAATTAAACATGACCCATCATAATTGAAAATTTTCACAAATATCATAATAAATATGCAGCTACCATGCCCTATCAATCATTTAGAGAAGAGCTTGTGATAGAAGCCAAGAAAGGTAGCTTATATCTTTACAGGAAAAGACTTTGATTAATGTAAAGACACTAATATTGATAACTTTACATTAATAAGTATTAATATATTGGTAATTTTATCTTGTTAATGGGCCCAAGAATCCTATCACATCTACATAAAATTTCTCAAAATATCTCAACCTAACACACTTGGTATATCCTCCAGAAAAAATCTTTATCAATCTATTAACATTAAGACAAGTTCACTAGATTTTCTAACTGCCAAGAGTGTTATTTAAGAAAAAAAAGCAAAAAATCCCACAAGCTAAAATGGTCAATTCAAAAGCAATGAAATGTAATAATTATGATGGTAAATTTAACAGGAAATATTATGAGAAATGAAACAATATTAAATCAACCTCCTCCAAGAGTAGCAATTTTTTCTTAGAATGAATATTAGATTTTTTGATTGTTCTTCTGAAGTGTTTTGCCTCCTCCAAGATTCACTGTCAAAGAGATCCACAAGGTTTTATTGCCACAAAAAGTGCACTATGAAAGAGATCAATGCTAGTTTTATGAAAATCTCATGGTTGGAAGCTTCTAAGTTTGATAGGCAGAGTCATTTACAAATTTCTTTAACTCAGGAGGAATTGACTAAACTGAAATCTTCATCAATACATATATTTTCATGTTTACCTTGTCTATATTGATATTTTCCATCACATAAATAATGGTTGACCCTAGTAAAGCATATAGATGTGGAAGTAGGTACGCATTGATATTTTCCAACACATAAAAATATTTGCTTGTAGCCTTTGTTTTCCTTACACATTTCATCCATTTGGTGTGATCAAGTACATTTTCCTCAATTGAACGTGTCTTTGTAGGCTGCAAAGAAACAACCAACTTTGACTTCATTTGCACTTTGTTCCATCAATGTTGGAGATGTTGTTGCCTCTCCGATCCTTCATCTCTTGTCCTCTAAAACATATTTTGATGATGAAGGGATGGTTGATCGATACAAGGTTGTCTTGCCTGATGGACACCATATTCAAATAGGAACTCTACCTTCCAAATGCAATGAATTGTTGTTTTTAGGTTCCTTTAAAATAGGGTCCCTCATATCTTTGGGAGAATACGTTTGTAGACATGTCCAAGATTCAAGGTGGAATGCATTGTTTCTTTTGTACTTTTTAAAATTCCCTTTCTCCTTCGTATGTACCTAATATAATGTGTCCAATATATTGTTATAATTTTTTTTTAGGGCCTTAATCATATTCATTTTAGTTGTCATTATGTCAGACTATAAAATCATTAGGACACTTAGTTATATCTTGAAGAACCAAGAAGAGAAAACTTTGGAACCAGATTCATCTTCTCCTTCTAAATGAACCACTAAATTTGGTGCACAGTTGTCCAGTCAACAAATAAATAACCCTCCAAATGTAAACCCTATTAAATATTTGTACATTCAAAGAGTGTGTAACAAATATTAGAGAGATGTACCATTTCCGTAAACAAAGAGGTGAAGGCCAAATTTTCAGTTTTGACATTATAGATATGGAGGGGATAGAAATTTGTGTTACTTTTTTTGATGATATTTCTGAACTGCATTATGGTAGAGTTGAGATAGTTGAAACTTATTTAATATCAAAAGGTTCTGTGAAGGAAGAAAATAAAAAATTCAATAGATTAAATAGTAATCTATAAATTCTCTTTGACCAAAATTCAACACTAAAATGTTGTGAAGATGACATCTCTATGCCAAAAAAACGTTAGCCTTTTTGCTAGTTAGTGAGATAACCAGTTATATTTATAATCTATTTTGGTTAATATTATTGGCATTGTAGTCCATGTGAGCTACATATCAACTATTCGTAGGAAAACTGGATTTGAAAAAATCTGGTTAACTATTAAACTATATGATATCTCTGCTTGTTTCATTGATATTAATTTGTGGGGCCCAAGTTGGAAAGAAAAAAGTGATATCTTCAAGAGGATGTATCTTTCTAAGTATATAGTCATAGTTTTTGTGCAAGGTGGTCGTGTACGCTACTTTAATAGAAAATCTATCAACACATCAACATCAACAGTCGTCGACATTAACCCTTTTATTCTTGAGGAAAATTCTCTCAGATCCATGGGCCCAATCAAAGTAGAACATATGGTTTCATCTTCTTCTGGACCTTGCGGGTATGTGCTAGATCATGATGGTCCAAAAAGTGGCAATATTTAAATGATATGATGGCCCATGTGGCTGATGACTTTTATTTATTTTCTATTTGAATAATGATTAAATTCTTGATTGATAGGTTGATTTAAAAACATCTATAGCTTTCAAATGGTATCGAATTTTTTGAATCCAAAACATGCGTCACATTCTATGCTTCACATACTATAGGATTAAAAATAAAATGAATTGAATTTCATAAATTTTTGACCAAGTTAAGGTGGTCAAACATACGAGTCTTTATATTTTTTAAAAGTTGTAATAAAAAATTCATATTTAGTTATGTACTTGGAAAAAAATTACAAAAAAATATGCATCACATCAGGACATGAGTCCTCTACTTTTATTTAAAATATTATAAAAAAATATTATCGTTTTATTGTGGTTAGGATGGTTAGATAGACACCTACTTCTTATTTTTTCCCTAAAATTTAAGTACTACTACATTGAAATTTCAAATTTTCACCAAATAGATTTTTTTGTTTTTTAAATAAACCTAGTAGTTTAGAAACTAAAATCAATTTTCTACAAATTCTATTGTTACATATTTTTGAAATAATATAGATAACTTATTCAAATTTTTATGTCAAGTTGCCTAACTCTGATTTTTTGAATTTTATTGCCACTTAAGGGCCTATTTTTTCCATGATGATCCCACACATACCCTTGTATGATTAATGCTTCAAATGATAGAGTTACTATTGCATTTATCTTGAACAAATGCCTTGGCTTGCCAGAAACTGTTGAAGCCATTTTTAAAGCAACCATTGAAATTGCAAAAAATGATTTCTTTTGTTATCCTGCTTGCTCCTTGTTGGTTAATGGGAAATAATTCAAAATAAAATGCACATGCCCCCATGTTGATGTATAGTTTTGTGATTGATTATAGATGGAAATTGAGGAATGCAACTATCGCTACCTTCGGCAATTAAATTTGCAAGACCATTCAACCATCCTTTGGTGTATTTCTTTGGATGAAGCTAAAACTAGTTTACTGCAAATCCCAGCAAAATACCTCTACATTTTGCAACATATGTTAGACTCTACAAAAAATCCTATTGTTGTTATTAAAGGCCTTGTTTATAAACCTTACATCTTTAGTGCCTTCATCAGAAAATATAATTACAATTCTAAGGAGCAACTTAAAACAACCATCGCAAAACCAACAAAACTTGATTTCCAAACAGAGTGTAAACTAATGCTTTCAAATATATTGAAGAAATTTTCCCATGTTTCGAAAAAGGCTGCACCAACGAGCCCACTCTTTGACTTCTCTTTTCCACATTTGAACATTTCTCTTTTTCTTGCCTTTTTTATGCTTCGTATGGGATTGTGAAGACTTCTGGTTTGAAAATATGAACATACTTTATTCTGATGTTTGCATAAATATACACACATTCATTGATATCACATGATTTTGATCTTAATATGGTGCCCACATTGTTTTTAGTCTGCGTTGTCACTATGATTCTTGATTCTTGATATATGTTGGGATTTTTAGTTCTTGCATGTGTATCCTAAATTCACTTGTTCCCTTTATAATCATTGAATAGCAATATTATCTCCAATGGAAAAAAACACCCATACAAGGGATCTAACAATTGTATACAACTAATACATTCACTCTGTCATTGTAACTACCAACATAATAGGAAGGACACTATTGAATGGATTCCTTGAATTATGATCATGTTCTTCCAAGCTCTTACCATAGTTTTATGCATTGTTTTTGGTGTTATCTAATGTATTAATTTTCAATCGAGACATTATATTGGCATAGTCAAAACAATTGTTAAAATTTGCTATGAACATGTGGCACATACTACATCATAAAATGCTTTTCTATTAACATCTAAATGCTATATCGTTGAATACTATAGTTGAATTCTATTGGGTTTTTTTTTAGTGTTTTTGGGGCTGATCAACATAATGTCAACGATGTGTAGATATGACAACTGATTGTTTGAAATAGTTACATACACTATTTTTTGTATTTTTCAATGTTTTTAGTTATGATAAACAGATTGTAGTGGTAGAGTATAGACAATTTTATAGGTTTGCTATGAACATGTTCCACATACTGCACTATTAAATACTTTTTTATTAACATATGATTGCAATGTTGTAGAATGGTATTTCTATATCCCATTTCTATTGTTTTTTAGTATGTTTGGATCTGATTAGCACAGCACAAAATATGTACATATATAAAATTTCATTACTTGAATAGTTCTATGCACTATTTTGGGTATTTTTCAATGTATTCAACTATGATAAATATATTGTACTGGTTGGCTACAAACAATTTTATAACTTTCTTATGAACATGTTACACATGTTTTGCTATTAAATTATTTTGTATTAACAAGATCTAAATGGAATGTTGTTGAATACTATGGTTGAATTGTACCCATATTGTGGCAACCAAAACAATATTTCTAGATCCTATTAATGTTAATCTTTAGTATTTTCCCATATGATAGACAATAATTCAAAAGATGTACACATATAGCAAGTGATCACTGGAAATACCTTGCAATTTCCATTCATACAATAATAGAGACAAAAAAAATAGGAATATAAATATTGAATATCTTTACAGTTTTATACTAACCCTTTGCACAAACATATATATGTGATTCCTCCTATATTGTTGTAGTTTTGAAGAAAGATATGTTGGCGCAATCATATGTATATGTTTGTGTAGAATGAGAATCAAAACAGACAAATATATTATCACCCTTTACACATACATATATATGCAATTGGTCCTCTATATCTATAGTTTCTAAGAAAATATCATATGTGGGGGAAATTGTGTGTGTATGTGTGTGGAGCATGACATTCAAAAGGGTGAAAATTTTTGAATAAAGATACTCAATTTAATAGAAAAACAAGCTTAGGGTATATAATACAAAACATGCAAAATTGAAGATATCTACACAACTTTGGACTAATTAAATGCATCGAATACTATATTCTCATATATTATTGAATATAGGAAACTTGCAACTATAATGTTCAGAACATGTTATTTTTCCCATAGGCATCCATACATATAGTTTTATATACACATCAATGGACATATATATGTCTAAAGTTATCCATGTGTGTTTGTGTGTAGATATGTACACATACATACATACATACATACACACACAAATATATATATATACTCTACTCTACCCATTGAATTTTTCTGTGTGTGCACAACTATCCTTTCAGCTTATTCAATTGACTATTTATATCTATAGAGTTATTTTCCAAGATACCAATTTCCCCTAAAATTATTACAACATTTGCATTATGGTATTTTATATATGTATCTGTATAAAATATACCATTGCAATCTAATGAATGATATATTAAAATCATCAATTTTTTGCAATTCTAACAATGTATGATATATATAATATTCCATCAAATTCCCTATCTGTCTTTTCTACTTTTCTTGCTTGGGGATTCTGCTTAAGCCCACGAGTCTTCATGATTTTAACATAGGGTTCACATTGCATAAAATTCTCTGTCAAGTTATTTTAACATGCAATATTCTAAATATATAGTTGCAACTATTACAAATTGATACATATGGACATACAAACAACATTAAGTGTCAAATATGCACAGAGATACCAACCAACAATAATTAGAGGCTAGAAGTTCTATATGTCGCTAACATGTTTTGAACATTCCAGTATATTAGACTATATATGCACATACTCTACAAACATTTTTGAAATTTTTTTGTTGCATTTGACTAATAAGTTTAAAATTCAGAAACTATGTTCTATTTTCCATTTTGTGTTCCTATATACCATGAGTTTTGTCTTTTTTTCTTCATGCTTTTCTTGCACATATTCCTATGTGTTCTTGCTATATTTTCAATTAGTTTTATTTTATTCAAATATGTTCAATATGTTGATCTGAAAAATTATCTTTTGAGCATTTTACTATTTCGCTCTTCCTGTATATTACATTCATAAATATATAGTCTTGTCTAAATTTTATTTTTGTCTAATATATGATAAGACTCCATGCAATTTTCAATTGGTTGCTCGGACTTGTCCACAATGATTGTGGATTTTTTTCACCACATGGGTTGCTAGTGATGGATTTGGCTTCCTCAATCAACATAAACAAAATGGTAAGTATTTTTTCATGTGAGGGTGAATGCATCCTGGTGTTGTTGTACAATGAGATGAGAGAAATTAAATTCTATATTCAAGGTTACAGTGTGAGCATGTAACTTTTTATGGTTATATTGTGAAATGAGCCACTGTGGTGTTGATTTGATAGTAGACTATTGAAATATACTTACATCCACCTCCATTAGATAGAAGACTAGATGGTTTTACAAATGTTGTTCTTTGCAATCTACAAAGTTTGGCCTCTTGTTGTTGTTGTAAGTTTTTTGTCAATGTATTTGTGTCACTCCATACATATCTAACTAGGGACATATATTTTAATAGATTCAAATAAAATGTTACTTTGCAGCAATATCATATTGGGCTCAATGAAAACATAGATGGATGGGGAGATATGAAGCCCATCTATGGGACAATTGGTACCTAGAATATGACCATATTTGTAAGCATAAACAAGGTTTCTTTTATAAATTTATATTTTACTAAGTTATACATTCAACCATTTTCTTCCTACATGGCTAGATAGGCTCTGGTACATATCAAAATTGGGTATGTTTATAAAGCTATTTGTATGCATTCTATGCTTTGAAGAAAAACCTTTGATATTTATTTCTTGTCTTCCTTTTAACAATTCTGGGTATTTCATCTGATTCTATTTTTAAACAAGATCTCTCATATATTCTTATTTTCATATATTTATCAACATTACAAAAAAGTTCCATCTTGCCCAATTCTTTATCAGCATTCCCTTTTTTTAAAAGTTATTGCAGCAAAAAAACACTACAAAAAGGAAATCATATATAAGAACACATAATTTTTTTGTAACTTTGTCATTGTGTAATATATGATGAAACTCTATGAAATTTATCATCGGCATTTGGGTATGGGCAAGATCATCATGGAAAAAACAGGCCCTTAAGTGGCAATAAAAAGACAAAAAATCAGAGTTATACAACTTGACGTAAGAATTTGAATAATTTATCTATATTATTTCAAAAAAATGTAAAAATAGAATCTGTAGAAAATTGGATACAGTTTCTAAACTACAAGACCCTTATTTAAAATGATAATATTTTTTTATAATTTTAGATATAAGTAGAGGACTCATGCCTCGATGTGATGCATATTTTTTTATAATTTTTTTACAAGTAAATAATTAATTATGATTTTTTATTAAAACTTTTAGAAAATATAAAAGCTCGTTTGTCTAACCACCTTAACTTGGTCAAAATTTCATGAAATTGATTTTTTTATTTTTAAATCCTATAGTAAGCAAAGCATAGAATGTGACACATGTTTCAGATTCAAAAAATGTGATACCATTTGAAATTTATAGATGTTTTTCAATCAGCTTATCAATCAAGACTTTATTCGTAATTCTAATAGAAAATGAATTATAATAATTTATTAAATTAAAATTAAAGAATAATTTATATTGGTGGAAAGGTGAGAATCTCCTCTAAAAACCTTTTTCATTTCATTAATTTTGGGTAAAAATAATGTCATCAGCCACATGGACCATCATATGGCTTACATATTGCCACTTTTTGGTCCATCATGATAGTGCACATACCTGTTTCATGGTTTTATTGCCAAGAGTTTGGCAAGAGACCATGAGGCTTCATGATGCTAATATGGTAGGGAGGAGAATGAGCGTAGGTTTTATGTTTTTTCCTTTTCCCATCATATATGTTTTTCTATATATATACGTGCATATACAAATTCTTACATGAACTTGACTATAATAAACATAGTCTATTGTACACATTACATTTGTCCATGTCTCTATAGTTATCTTTTTTGATTATGGAAAAAGTTATCTATAGGTAGCTCTTTATCAACATGCCCATCTTTTTTAAGTTGTTACACCAAAAACAAAAGTACAATATAATAAATCATGTATAAAGGTAGTCAAATTTCCCCTACTTCGCCATTGTGTGATATATGATATGACTCCATTCAATTATTTATGGGTCTTCCATACTTTTCTTACTTGGGGGTCTGGCTAGATCCCATGAGGCTTCATCATGCCAATATGATAGGGATGAGAACAAGAATGGGTTTTTTGGTTTTTCCTTGCACCATCATATATTGACTGCTACAAATATGCAACATGGTGTATTCTATCGGCTTCATTTGTCCATGCTTATGCAACTATCTTTCAGCTTGCCAAAAAAATTATTTAAGCCTAGTTCTTTATGATGATACCTATTTTCTTTATGTTATGACAACATTTATATGATGTGATCCTAAATATTTTTATGTAAATAAAAAATTTCCCATTTTTAAAAATTTATACACAGATAGAAAAATTTGAAACATATTGAAACAAGATTCGATCTACGTCCTTTGGTAGTAAATATTGAAGAAAAATAGATAAATTGTATAAGAAGTATTAGAATAACACTTATTTGCTACTAAATATTATAGACAAAAACCACATTAAATATAACTTTAAAATATGGAGTATAGAAGAGGCAAACTACGATAATGAACAATTTTTATGGGGAATTGAAAAAAAAGAATATCATGAAAAAATAGTGTTATCCAGAACTTCAAATAGATGAGAAAACAAGAATATCATGAAATATATTGATACAAGACATACAACATGTTCCATACAAACAAAATAACCATGAAAATTAACAATTTGTTATAAGGAGCTTCAAACAGATGAGGAAAACAAAATATCATGAAACATATTGGTACAAGACAAGTAGTCTATGTAACAGTTGTAAGAGGTATTAGAATAACACTTAAGAATCACACATAAATGATAGATGAATGGAAACCTTTGGCCTACTTTCATTTTTTTTGGTTTGTCTATGTTTTTCTACCTCTCTTAAAGCTCTATTTTATGTGGATTTCGATCATGTATCATTTACCCGTGATTCTAAATTTTTTTCTAACAACTCTTTTAAAATTTCTCAGATGATAGATGATCAAAAAACCATTTTAAATAGAACTTTAACATATGGAGAATAGAAGGTGTAAAATATGGATATGAACAGTTGTTTATACAGAGCTTCTATTGTACAACATGCATATAGCACCAAAGATGCACAAAGATAACAAGGAACAATAACCACAAGACGAAGAACTCACATAAGTTACAATTTTTTTTGAAAGAAATCCAAAGGTATAGGTCAATGTTATGTTTGTAATTTATACCTGTGAGGTCCACCTCTATGATACATCTATTGCTTAGACTATTTTGAGTTTTAGTATTATTAACTATGTTTGGTGATACCATTTAGGACATGATATTTTAGACAATTGATATTTTATGATGGTTTGATTATGAAGTTTAAACATTTGAATTCTTATGATAATTTGACTATGGGTAGGCTACATGCTTAGTTAGCTTATTGTGATGGTTGACCAAATTTTATGCTAGTTATTGTGGTCGTTCAATTTGATTTTGAAATGATGAACAATGAAATATGTGATATGAGTGAACCACATTGCAATTTGAAATTAAGGTAAATGAATTGGAGATGATATGTGATTTTTTATTTTTCCAGTTATGATATGAGATATATATATGCTATGTGAAATTCTGAAACGTGAGTATATCAAATGGTGATTCAATTGTTTTGATATATATTTTATTTGAATGAAAACTTATGTATATAAAATGGTGATTCGATTGTTTTGAAATATGATTCATTGGATGGATTAATGTGTGCATTGAGTGTGCAGGTACACTTTCCATGGCCAATGAAAATTGGAGGTAATTTTGGAAACCTTGAGTAATTAACAAGTGAAACGGAGCTATAGTCCATATGAAGGGACTATAGTGTCATTTTGTAATGTATTTTATTCATAATGTTGTTTGTGAATTTTTGTGAGTGATTTTTATTGCCACGTCAATCCACTTAGATGGTGAGTTGTCCATCCAATTGGACAAACTCGGATTTAATCTTTAGGGCACTTTTTGGGGGTTGAAAAGATATGTTTTTAAAGTATTTTTATGGGTTTAAGGTCCTTAGGTCAAGTACCTATGGTTTAGGTAGCTTTTTAGCTCAGAATTTCAAGTCAATTCCATGATTGGACACTCTTTTTGAGGCTTTAAAAAGGTTTGAAGTAATTAAGGTTTTGAGAAGTGGGATGGGGACTAGTCCCTTTCCACTCCCACTTCTCTATGTGTCTTTGAAATCTCCCAAGTTATCACACATGTGTGAGCACACATGGGTGATGTGCTTGGGAGAGTGAATGGATGAGCGACAAATGTCACTTCCCCATTCAAAGGAATTCAAACTTATATAGAAAACCATGAACAAGGGTTTAGGGGGTTCTCTTTGGTATTCTTTATTTTGAAGTTGTAATTTTGGCTTGGGAGCTCTTGGATTTGGCTTGGGGGATTGGAGAGAAAGCTTGGAGGAGGATTTGTGCTCTTTCTCATCACTTACTTTCAAAGCTTGGATTCAGATAGGATTTCTACATGTCTTGATTCTTGTGTTTTCAAATTTTTAAGCTATGTACATGTATTTGTGTGTTTTGGAAATGTTTCTTTTAAATTTTGTTTTGTGGGGAAAGGGTCGTAATGGGATAAGCTCACCCAAATTTGGGAAGATCATCCCAAGTTGGGGATGGTTGGAGTAGGAACCTCCATGGGGACATGTTATTCCTCCTTATAATGAAAAGGTAAAAGAAAGGGTATGAGTACCCATATGTTTTGTGAAATGTGAAGGGTTGTTTGGGTGGATAAAGAGATTTGAAAGAAGGGTTGGTAATGAATTGTTGAAAACTTGTGATGGTTATCCATGTTGTTTAATTTTGAGTCCCCAAAATGGAGTGCATAGTCCACCCTCCATTCCTCGTTTTGAGTTCATAATGAACTCTTTGTTATGTGAAATATCCCTTGGGAGGGTCTAAAATTTTTATGTGTATTTTGCAATAAATGTTATTTGGTGTGCATGTTTGTGCCCAGTTCCCATGTTACCTCCTAGTTTGGGGGTGGTTGGTTTTCCAAACAAAGGTTGGGAGGTTAGCTTCCCATTGGCCTTTAGAGAAAATTGTGTATATTTTGCAGATTTGAGACAGCTAAACAGTTTTCGGAATAGTTATGTTCGTGTGGGTAAAGATGGTATTATTATGTCAAAGTAAATCTACACTTTTGCAGTTGAATGTCATAGAATTGGAAGGGTATTGTAAAGTGTCTATGTGTAACCATCTTGGTGGAAAGTATTGGGTTGTTAGTTTCAAAATAAATTTACCATTTTGGCTGAAAATTTGAAGTCCCTGCTAAGATGTAAGAAAGAAAGTGAACTTGTTATTGTATCATTGAGATAAATCGTAATACTGTGTTTATTTAGTTTTATAGCTTCATTTACAAGTACTCTTTTGTTGTGAAGAATCTATTTTTATTTGGAAAGGGAATGAATCGGCCAACTTTTAAATCTGCATTTCGTTTATAAAATATAGGGGTATGACTTATGTTATTGTGAGGTTTGTGCTCTTGAGTTATGATTCTGTATATTTAAGAGGAAACTATTACTCTACGTTGTGTAACCCAAAATAAATGACCAAAAAAAAGAGACACTCAGAATTCTAGTATGTTCTAGTTGAAATCTGAAATACCTGCAAGGAGTTATTCAAAAATAATAAGGGTACCTGTTATAGGGTCAGATTTATTTATTTTGACCTGGAAATGAATGTGTAGTTGCAGTTGGAAAATATTTCCATTACACAGATTTGTTAAGTTTAATCTGTTGTTTCTTTGGCTCTACATAGTTGGAAAATGAAAGGGGAATGTATTGCATAATATGTTGTTTAGTTTAAAGAAAATTATTAAAAAAAAAGAAAAAAAAAAAGAAGAAAATGTATATATATAAATGCAAGATCTGGTTTGATAGAGAAGACTAGATTTTTGTTTGGCTCATAAGCTTTATGTAATAGTGAGTGCAAAAAGGATTCAATAATAATGTAGGGAATTGCATGCATTGTAAAGTAAATGTTGCTATTAAAATCTCTGCTCTTCTGTCAATAGTATAGTTGCAAGAGAAAAATTTACATGCCTGCTCCTTTCAGTTTTACATTGATAGAAGAAGTTTGAAATTTTGACAAAATAAACGGTAAGAATTTGCATTAAGTTATAGGCATTGAAATCATAAATATATGAATACATTTTATTGTGTATCTACAATACCTGTAGCTTAGATATATTATAGAAAAGAAAAGCCATGTTACTTTCATAATTCAAATGCAAAGTATTTTAGTATAAAATCGAAACAGCGTGAAGATTACTTAGATCTCTCTTTTAGCAACAAAGAATACAAATTTACTATTCCTCAATAAAAAGCTCTTCCTGTGCAATATAGTATTGAAAGCTAAAATAAAATAAATTGGAAACTAGCATGTAAGATAGCTTTAAATAGGCCAGTAAAAAAATACAGGCCAAAAGGCTCTGCAAAAGGGGGCTACAAGTCTCACATGCCATACCCTGTAGAGAGGTCGCAGACCCCAAAGAAGGCGAATGACTTTATGGAAAAGCCCTCACCAGTTTTAGATGATGCATGAAGCCGTTCAAAGAATAAATCTCAAAACATAAAATGCATATTAGTTACAGGTTGAGAACCATCTAAGCTAAAACAAGATATTTATACATATATATATAAATAAATAAATAAAAATGCCAAACCTAAATGCAGTCTACTTGGGATTTTTCCCCCAAATAAAATGATAACCTCGACACCATCATAGTTTTTGACCAGCCTCCTCAAAAAATAAATCAGATAGATTTGGTATGCCGTCCAACATATTCAATCTGCAGCACTCTTGAAAAGCTTAACCTGGAATAAATGGTACATCGTCTTGCTCTTTGGAAAACCAGATAAAAGAAAAATGCTAACAACTTAGGGTTGAAATAGTGACATTTAAAATGGATGCCAAAATATGCCTAATGAATTAAAACTTAGTGTCAAACGTTAATGTCGGGGAAAAGTAAGTCTTCAATATATCGAAAGAAAAATCAGTCATAAATCTATGCATATTTTTAGCATTCACATTTCAATGCCAATAGTAATGACTTTACTCTTGGGGCGATACTAATTAAATTATCTTGGAAGCTTTCATTAAGAATTACCTCCAGATGTTGCACTAGGGTTCACCCCTTCCTCCCACGTAAGTGATGTAGCTTTTGTCTATTATTTACATCACCTTATATCCCTTGTTTAGTTTCTCTTAAAGATAAAATAAGGGAATGTATTCCCACACCTTTACGAAAGATTCTTTTAAATCAAATAAGAAAATAAGGAGGGATTTTAAACACCTAGTACTAGGGTTTTCTTTTGAAAAGAAAAGAAATTAGTACTCATATTATTTCTTCCTTCCCTTTAGGGAAACTAATAATATGTAATAATAAGTAAATGTAAAGAAATTTTAACTTTTTAATTTATTTTAGAGTAAGTATATATAAAATAATTAGATAAATAATAAGTTAACAACGGATAATAATAAATAAATTAAAAATGGGAATTTATTAGTTATTATGTCGAGTATAAATATTTAAATGTTGTAGTGTAATGTTTTATATGGCTTCCTACAATATTGTCAAAATGGCTAAATGGGGTAGGGCAATCAAGTAAATAATGTTTTGTTAATCAATCCTTAGGGTTTCTAGTAAACCAAATTGATAATATTTATATGCTTCCCCATGTGAGAAACCACACCTTGGAGGTCTTTCAAGATCATTGAATTTCTTGCGAATTCCAGTTTCAACTTTGGGTAGTAGTTACGAAATTAGTAAACCTGGTGTTGTTGACAACCCGAATGCAATTTTGTTCCCTTACCCTACCCTTGGGCCTAGTGTCGGGGATGGTGTGTGATATAAGTACCATGTGCATGTATGGTTGCTAAATGTTATTATTTTGGATTATTAATTAAAAAAATAAAAATAGAGTGGTGTTTTGCCCTAGTGTAATTTTTGGGCATTACAATACCAATCTACAAAATTTCAGATTTTGGAAAGTTAAAAACAATTCTTATTACAAGGACTATAGAATAAGAAACTCCTTAAGTGTCATGCCAAGAAAAAAAATACATGAGGGCAGAATCCCTAATTAAATGCACCAAAACATTTACCTAGGTTAAGATATGAAGAATACAAGAGCTAAACTATGATAATGAATGGCTTGTTACATGGATCTTCAAATAGATGAGAAAAAGAGAATATCATGAAACATATTGATACAAGATAAGAAATCTATGTAATATTTGGTATTTACCTATAGGCTATTTGTTTCTAATTTCCCTTGGATTTTTGTCAACCTAGTTGTGAATAGAATTTATTGGTGCCAAAAATTTATATTCACCGACGGTTGGTGATGATTTTTTTAATTATGTGGCCTTGTTTTACGATGGCACGCGAGGAAGTAAATGAAATATTCTATGTTCCAATAAGGCAAATTATACTCCAAAATGTGTGAGAAAATATATTGATTAAGCTGCATTGTTGAACGATCCATTGTGGTGTTGGTTTGATAGAAAAATATTGTAAAAAATTGTTGCCTTCAGTTTCGTTTTATAGCAAATTGGAGGGTTATAAAACTATTGTGCTCCAAAATTTGTAAGTCGTTTTACATGGGTATTTTGCATACATGATTAATTTATTTTTCATGTCTTCCACTCTTTACTTATTATTCTTTGTTATATGTTTGTATCTTTGGCATTATACCCATTTTGGAAAATTCGACATAGATATTATGGCTCTATATGGATGGAGAAATTTTAGTTAAATATTCTTTCTTTCATCAAAAAATATGGTTAGGGTTAGTAATTTTTCCACCCTTCATTTATTGTTTGTAGTGATCTTTGTGCATCTTTGGCGTTATACCCATTAACATAGGAGAAATTGTAGATTAAGATAGGAGTAATTGCATCTATATATATATGCAAAGTGTTAGTGTTAAATTATAAATATATTCAAGATAAAATTAGTTTAGTGGTTGTTAATTGTTATCCTAATAGCACTTTTATAATTTCTCTATTTATCTATAATATTTAGTGTAAGTACTGTAGCTCTAATTTTCAATTAAGTCTATGGTGTTATACCCATTTTGTACAAATTATTGCTACCCATTGGATTTATGAGTTCTATTTTATGTGTGTTTACTGCCAAAGAATGTAGATCAAATTTTGAATTGACAAGCCAACTCTCACATATAGTACTTGTCTTGTAATATGTTTAATGTGAGTTTTCGATCATCATTTACCTATGATTATTAAGTGTTTTTATAATAGTTCTTTTACAATTTATTTATTTTTTCTATAATATTTAGTGCCAAATAATCTAGCTTTAATTTTGAAGTGATAACCCAGCGATTACATAGATTTCTTGTGTTGTATCAATATATTTTATGATATTCCTTTTTTTCGATTCCACAAAATAAACTATTCATTATGTAACAATTGACTTGTCAATTCAATGAAATTTTTTACTAGATTCTTCCTTAGATTGAAATTGTATTTTTCATATAAATACATTTAAAATCGTATAATATAAATGTGGTTATAACTTTAGGGAATATTGTCATCTTGATAAACAATTGTCTATAAATAATCTTTTAGATAAGCTGAAAAGATAACTCTACACACATGCAAAAATGCAATGGGTAGAGTAGAACATCTTTTTTGAAGTCAAATGTATGATTTTTTTCCCACAAAAACAATTGCCATTTAAGATTTCCCCTTTTACATACATTGTAGATTGTGATTTATGTGATTGTGGAGGGCAATCACACACCCCTGTAATGTGCTTGTGAGAGGACAAACAATTTGTTGATTGCATCAAATTTATTATCCTTACAAGAACATTATGATGGTGTATTTTGATCCATTCAACTAAACCATTTACAATGTCATGGTTGGCCTCATTTTCATTTTGTACATGAATACGTCTTTTTCCTTTGTGGATATTGGTTTTTATATGTGGACATATTTTACAAACACATTTCTTCATATACATCTTAGCCATGCAATTCAAATATAAGCACTTCCAAACCAAAATATATACCCATATATATGTTTGTGACATTAGATGCACCTTTCTAGTTATTATACACTCTTCTATATATTACATCTATCAATGTTTCTCCAGCCATCTTCAAATCACATGATGCCAATTCTTTATTGGGATAAATCTTTGCATCAAGTTGTCACAACAAAAAAAGAGTACAATATTAGACATTTGAGAATGCCTTTTTCTCCCCAAATTTTCTATTGTGATATATATGATAAGAGTCCATGAGATTTTCAATGGACCTTACCTACCTTTCTTTCTTGAGGGTTTCGATAGAACCCGCAAGCCTTCATGATGTGAATATGGTAGGGAGGAGAACGAGCATGGGTTTAGTCCTTTTTCCTTCCATCATCATATATTTTTTGTTGATTATATACATGGACACACAAATTCTCACATGCGCTTATCTACCATAAACATACTCTATCCTATCCATTGCATTTTTCATTGTTTCCACAAATCTCTTTTCAACTTCTCCAATAGATTACTTATACACAATTATTTACCAGGATGCCATGTATTCAAAACGTTCCATTTTATCTCTTTCTATTTACAACAATTAATACTAACCTCTTTTATTGTATATCTATATTATTTTCTTTATACTCATGCACAAATACAATAGACATTCAAGAAAAATAGTGTATTATAAATTTTCTATTTCAAATTATTTCATGCTCTAACAACTCAATCCAATGCTACTCGCCCTTGTTAAACACCATAAAAAATACATAAATTTTCTATTATCAATAAATAGATTCGGTGAACCAATTGTAAATATTATTAATTATTTTTAGTTTCACATTATCTATATTTATTTTACTCATATACTTACTCACTTTTTTATGCTTCCTTTTATATTTTTCTTGTCCATCCACTAATGTACCCATATCTTATATTTGCAAGAACTAGGATAAAGCATGCACAAGCATTCAAAAATTAGGATACCTATTTTTTTTTAAAGTTACCACAAAAAAGAAAACACTACAATATGAGGGATCATATATGAAAACACCACATTTTCCCCAACTGTGTTATTGTGTGATGTATGATGGAACTCCATGAAATTTCTTGTGGGTATTTCATAATTTTCTTGCTCAAAGGTTTGGTAGAGTCCATGAGGCTCGATGATGCCAATATGGTAGGGAGGATAATGAGCATGGATATTTTTCTTTTTCTTTTAATGCCATATATTTATTGTTACATAGATGCATGTGTACACAAATCCTTGTATACATTTGTCTTCTAGAAACATAGTCTATAATAACATGTTTATCATGTCATAGTGAATGGTGGGGAAGCACTTGATACTTTGGTCACAACACCTCAAAACAAGGAATACCTTCTAATTCAATTATTATAACAATGCAAAATATGTGTTTCATGTCACCACATTCTTCTATTGGTGAGGTCTTTTTATTTTTTTTGGATCAAAGTTGGTGTGATTGAGTCTTTGATTGGACTATGAACATATTTACTCTATAATGCCCTGCCAAGTAACCTTAAAGGAAGTTGCAATTAAAATCATAAGCGAACCAATTTTTTTTTATAAAGTGCATTTAACATACACATTCACTTACTAATTAACAACAACCTCTAAGGCTACAAGGTTAGGATTACTTAAACCCACACAAACAAATTACATATAACCATAGCATTATAAACTTTATGAAATAAACATCATACATCATAAGAATACCACATAACATAATAAGGTAATCAACCAAGATACAATCTCATAATCATTAACTTAATCCAAAAGTTACATCACTCATTCCCAAAATGAGGCAATAGTACATAAGGTTACAATTACAGAATTCCACCTCATAAACATAAGAGGGGTAAATAACCTATACAAATTGAAATATTACAATGCAAGAAATTACAATAAGAACCGCAAGCTGTCCATCTGGATGTCTCGCCACCAAGTACTAAAGATCAATGGGGACCCAACAGTTTTGGTGCATGTTCCACCCAACCGAGTGGTACCCGAAGGCCCATCCCCATGCTAGAAGATAGTAACAAAGTAACATGGACAAAGAACTACAACCACTAACCAAAGGCAGACTCAAACTAACTCATACTGATATAACCAAACAAATGAATTAACAAGTACAACTCAATCACCATACAAGTACAAAACAAGTACAACTCCAACATCACTGACATAGGTCACATTGCTTCCAGACATAATATTAATCAAGTATGTTCAGAGAATCATACACATAAAACAATTAACAACAGTTGTCCTAGATACAGTGTCATCACATAATAGTCATGAGATCTCCTCTGGGCATTCTTCATAGGCTCCGGTAATCCTGGTGGCCTCAACCAAATCCCAGCCCTCATACTCACTCATGTAGCATCAATTACCTCTCGTACAGACAAGATAAATGACTATGCTATTCCAGGCCTTCCCACTCATCCCAAGTCTCAACGAGCCCTTGTGTCTAATAGTGAGGATTAAATTATCTTGATTAGTGTGAATGCATCCTAATCATACAAGTACATTAATTTAATTATCACTTGATTAACTCACTTCTGAAGGTTACCCGGTTTACCACTTTGGGCTTCGGCCCCTTACAAAAGCCACTCTTCTATTCGACAACAAACACCCAAACAATCCACCTAGGGAAACACAAGTGCATACCAACTAGGCATCATAATCCACTCCAACACAATGAGGAACAAAAGATAGAACTCACTCCAAACATCTTGGAGGAACAAACACATAGTCCACTCCTTTCACAAGAGGTACAAAAGATCCCCGTTCATGGAAATTGGGTAAAACTGAAAAGACGCCATGCACTACCCAAGGGAAAAACAACTGGATGGCATAAAGATTCAACAACCCTTATCCTCTAAATTCTTTTGGAAGACTTATAATTTAAGACTAACACTAAATCCCAAAATCCATAATGCAACTTGACGACATAGCAACAAAAGCATTCAATTCATAAATCAAATCTAATATTTGGATTTCCTAAATCCATACTCATTCAATAGGTAACTTTAACAAGGTCAAAGACACACTTACAGGGTTAACTCAAATAATCATATACCCATATTTCTATTTCCATTATAGGAAGTCTCAACCAATTTAAACTTACATCCCCTTACAAAATACAGAGAACTAGGACATTTAAGGCAATCACGAGAAGATTACTATTTTTGGATATTCTATATCCATATCTCTTTCATATTTCATTCACAATAAATTAATTGCTCTAATTGAAATAAAATAGATTAAAATAACTATTTGCCTCATCAATATAAACAACTTCTTAATTTACTTTCAAATCGACACAAACCCATGCAAGTAAACTCTTTCCATTTCCTAACAAAATCTTACATCTCTTTCAATTTTCTATTTAAAACATTCAATCACTTTAATATAATAAAATATTGTTTCTCTATCCATTTTCCCATATACACTAATCAATCCATTTTTAAATCTCTATTCAATAATATATTGCACGCATCTTATTAAAATGAAATACGATAATGAATTTACACTTAATATATATATATGCTCCATATTATATAGACACCAAATATATATATTAATAAATTTAATTATATATATTCTTTAATATTCTAGTCACAATGATAAAATTGCTCCATGGAAATAAATAAAACATAATAAATAATTGCCTTATCCAATATAATCATTTCCTAGATTTACTTCTAATACAACTTAAACTATTGCAATTACTATATTCTTCTTCTATCCAAAATCTATATTTTTCAATTCTCTATTTAAAACATAAATATCTTCAGTGTATAAGAATATATTTTGGCTTAACTATTTAACCATGCATTCATATTGTTTCCAGTTAAATCTCATTAATTAAACAAACATTCAAATATAAATATTTCTACAATTCTTCAATATATATTTAAATATCCTTTTTCTTAACAATACAACCATGCATTCAAAACCAACACAAGTAGACATCTAATTGGATTTCTTTCGTTTTCTACTTAACTCATATAATTCAATCAATTTTCTATCTAAACATGAAATTTATAAAATATCTCTTTCCTTATCTATTTGACCATGCAATTTTAAAATATCTTAAAATATCATTTTCCCTAACAGTTTAATCATGCATTTAACCTTATCATTAAGAATCTTCGTCAAAGTTAGATTACATGCAATTTGAAAAAAAATTAAAAAAATATTAAATATACACCTATTGAAATTACTCATGTAATATATATAAATCAATATATATTAATACATTTATTGTACATATTCATTCTTTCTTATATACACTAATTTTTTTTTAACATAATATCTCTTTAATGTTTCCCAAATGATAAAACCTCTATTATTAATATTCTAGAAAATATATAAATATACATATATACATTATGTATATATATATTACCTATTATATATATAAATGTATATATATATATTTAAAAAACATTTAATATTAATTACATTTAATATAAAAATTCAACTTTCATTGGAGGCGGGCAGAATTCTTTGGGTTCGTGGTTTACAAAAGGAAAAATTAAAAAAAACAAATGAAATTTATTTTAATGGGGAGGGGTCGGCTATGGCCGAACCCCCGCCCCATTACTTGAACTGGTAGTGGCCTCCCATGGGGGTTGCACCTGCCCAAAGGCAGCGCTCCCTCCACTTAGTGGAGGCCGCTATCTTTGGGACAGCTGCAGCCTCCACAGTATGGGGGGTGGTGGGTGTGTATAATGCGTCGCACCCAAATGCATACCCAGAACACACAACGAATTAAATATTCGCTTCTTCCTCACAGCATTTCAACAAACGAAAATACCATTGGTAAATCCATAAATTCATTGGCCGTACGGACGACGAATTTGGATTTAAAATATTATTTTATTCAAATAAAAAAAAATATATATATGTGTATTATATATACATATATAAAAAAAAATATGTATATATATATATATATATATATAAATAAATTTCAACAATAAACAAATTGGAGAAAAAAATTTATTAAAATAATCACATTTTTTTGCCAGAAAAATCCAAATTTCATAGAGTTCTTAGGAATTAATTCTTTTACACTATTTTCTCAAATTCCAGAACAAATAGAAGAAAAATCAAATGGATCTAAATTAAAATCAGAAGTTTCAAACAAACCTCAAAGTTTCACCACCTAATTTCTACAGAGGGTTTCATTTTCTAAAAACATTATAAATGTATTGTTCAACCTCTATGTTTGATTCCAAAAGCAAAATAATCAATTTCTTCAAATAATTTAAATTCAACTGAGGTTTTCACAATTTTCACTCAAGAATTTTCACAAAGTAAAAGCTGTCAATCTATTTAATTTTTTTCTTCTAATAAAAATTTATTTTCTAAAACAGATTTAACAAACAAATCTTTAATCACTACTATTTTAAAAGTAACCAAGAACAATAAAACACAAAGAGGAAAACCTGGTTCAAGAAGCTACAAGAAAAGATTAATTTCTGATGCAAGCCTCCTCCAAGAATTTCCTGAATTTTCTTCAATTCTCCAATGAATCTAATCCAAGACCCAACAAATGCAACAATCTTTCCTCTAATCAATTCTACAATCAAAATTTTTTCAAACCCTCCTTTGTGCAAATTTTGCCAAAATTTCTTCTCTTCTGTAAAAATGAATTTTCCTAAAGACTTTTCTCCCTAAAATTAAAATATGTATTCTTTATAAATCAGAAATACCTAATACAACCCCAAATTCACATTGCATGCAAATTAGATATTAATTTCAATTTCAATTCCAATTCCAATTTTTGAAAACCCACTTTCAATTTAAAATGCAATTTGAAATAATAATTTAATTTCCAAATTTGAAACTCATTTCCCAAGTAAACATTTAATTACAATTTCTAATTTAATTCCCACAAGTTAAAATTAAATTCCAAAATTAATTTTAATTCTTTATTTCCTCTCATTCTCTTGCATCATGTTTAATTAATTAGTTTAATTATTTAATAACTAAATTCAACCCCCTTGGATTAAATTTAATTAATTAAATTAATTAAATATAATTAATTAATTTAAATATAAACTTTTATCCACATTGCATAATTTAAATTAAATAACCATCAACATGATTTAAATGCAGTTATTCTAAATATCTATTTCCAAATCAAGAATCCTTGAAAATTAAATAATATTAAAGCAAGACAGACAATGACTCGACACACACGACTGACAATACACTAAGGCTAGGGTGTAAACTTGACACATGTTACCTAGCTACTACCTCCCGTTCAACATAACCGTTGGATCGAAATTGTCGAACCTGTGAAACCAGGTGGAGTCGATGTCATGTACCTGCAATCCTGCAACCAAGTAACCAACATCATACAATATATCCAGCATATAATACACACCGTGCAGAAGAAATTACGGATTCGCAGGGCGCTCGCAAGTGAGTGATGCGAACCCATCCTCTTCACCAATACACTCATCGAAATTGACACTTCCATCATAATTCCAATAGTCTCATAATAAAATCTCATGTTAACTTTACAACATCATTAATCCATTAAAGCATCTTAAACAATAATTAGTTCAACACATCACACAATAATAGTTGTCGCTCAATAGTAGTGATCAAAACATCATAACAAAATGTATCCAGTATCAAAGTAACTACAACCAAACATAGCATAAACTGAACGAGAAGCAAAATGGACGGGTATTACATACTCTCTAATTGATATCTTCCCCTATATAATCCTTTTTGTTCTCATCAAATCGTATAAAATTTATCAATATAATATTTTGTTTTTCTTCCTAAATAAATGCATTTACATATTTATTTTTATCTGGACAACAATTCAAGTTGTTATTCTATTTGTTCATCCATTCATTATTATTTTTATCTAACTCCTTTTTATTTTGTTCAAACTTTATTTGGTGGTGGGACGTCTATTTGATTCCATTTGTTCAAATATTTAATATCTAAAGAATCAAACAATAATTTCTACACCAATTAAGAGATGGAATAAAGGAAATATAGCATTACCTTGTATATAAGCAAAATGTAGTCGCAACTCAAATTATTTTTCTTCATAGCCCTCATAGCCTTCATAGCCTTCAAATTATTTTTAAAAGTAGAATGTAGTTGTAGCTCAAATGATGACTTCATAGCCTTACCTTGTTTCTCTTGAGTATGTTATGCAAAATTGAAACAAAAATGTGAAGTCTAGTTCAATGAACATGTGTCATTGGTAACAAATATATAAATTGGGAAATATAAATAGATCTATAATTTATAAAAAATAATATATAATGCACCTACAATAGAAGGGATTAAATAAATAAGATTTAGGAATACCTTGTGCACACAACGAGATGTAGTATGAACACAAAAAAAAAGGTTTTCTCTCCACGCTACCATATTAGGTCAAGGAGCCTCATGGGCTCTCACCAAAACCCTGAGAAAAAACATACATTTTCCACCACTTTGATTAATGGTGAAACCAATGTTTTGACACTTGATAATTTTCTTTAGTTGAAATCGACGATATACATTTTTAAAAGTATATATAGTTGTATGATTTATGACAAAGAATTTAAGATGTATTTGTGAAACAAGAGATGGAAAAAAGGACATATAGCCTTACCTTTTATATAAATAGAATGTAGTTGTAGCTCGTACACCATGCCAAATATGTGATCGTGAAGCTATTTATCATTGTGGAGATCTATATTTATGGTTGGGAACCTTTGCAATATAAAATGGTTTCAATCATATATGGTTACACACAAGGAAAATGTGAAGTTTAGTGTGATGAATATGTATCATTGGTAGACAATATCTAAATTTGGAAATATAAACAGTTCTAAAATTTATAAAAAAAAAATGCAATACAACTACAATAGAAGAAATCTAATAAATAAGATGTGGGCATACCTTTTGCACACAATGAGATGCAGTATGGTTACAATTATAAATCCCATCTAATTTTGTTTTTGTATTTGATAAATTTGTTGAGTTGAAATGAATGTTTTACATTTTTAAAAGTATATACAGTTGTATCATCTATGACAAAGAATTTGAGATGCAATTGTCAAATAAGAGATGGAATAAAGGACATATAGTCCTACCTTGTATATAAATGGAGGGTAGTTGCAGCTAGTACACCATGCTAAACATGATATCATGAAGCTATTTAGCATTGTGGATATCTATAGTTATAGGTGAGAATAATTTCAATCTAAAATGGTTTCAATCAGATATAGTAAGACACAAATAGTTTGAAGGCAAGAGAATTGGTAGTGGCATCATTGACCAAAGAAGAGAATGGAATTCAAAGAAAAAATAAACATAAATGTTATATGGTCAACCAAAGAAGAGGAATGAATTGAATTTTTTCATTGGAGGAGAGGAGAAGCATAATGCAAGAATTGAACAACAACTTCTCTTAGTAATCACCATACAAGAAAAACTTTGGCAAGCTTGGTGGGAGTGATTGCCAATGCCCTATGGAGGGAATGACAAGGAAGAAAAATTAGAAAGTTTTGAAATTCTATATGCACTGAAATGAAGAGGGAAAGGAGAAGTGCTATTGTTACCGAAAAAAAAAAAAAAATCATCATGATGGCAGTGCAAAAAATTATTTGACGCAATCGTTTTCTATGATTCAAAGTGCATTGTATTTGCTGGCATGTAATCTGGAGTATCCATCAAAAGAGAAAGGTCGATCTATGCATATTCCTATAATTTATTTTACATGGAAAAGAGCTATGAATGTTAGTCCTTGGCTTTATTTAGTTCCAATATCTATTGTAGCTTTCTCCAATGTCATGCCTTGAGATTTATGTATTTTTATTGTCCAAGCCATTGTTAAGGGGAATTGTGTTCAGATTCCTCATGTGATCAGGGGAATGGGGATCAATTTTAGGTTGTTTTGATCCCATGTTGGGCCAATGTAGCTTGGGAATTGCAAAACAACAAATTCAATTGGTTGAGGTGGTTTAGTACCCCTAGCATATATGGTATACTTTACGAAATCTAATGATCCATTGACTAGGCCAACTATCACCCAAATATTTTTTGTTAACATTACTTGTTCACCAATTGCAAGATCTTTTCTTGAATTTTCTCATCATTGACATAATCAGCTGCGTTTTGTTGAGTATTTTCAGCAATACTAATTGCAATGGGAACATTTAACTGTTGAAGCATTTTTCTATTATGCAAGGTGACCAACATTTTTTTTGGGAATAAGTGAATAGTTGTATGAAACTCTTAGTTTTGTTCAGCTAAAAGCATGGAATTTGTTAGATTTATAAGATTTTTCCAATAATCTTCAGATGGTCGAGAATTTATAATATTTAGGAATCTATGAAATTTTTGTTGTGCATCAGACTATCCATATTGGTAGAAGATTGTGTCAAGAGTGACAACATTATTAAAAGTGTGCCAAAGAGTGAAGGCTGTGGAGCGAGAAGCATAGATACATCTATCCAAAACAAGAAAAAGCTATGCTAGGTAACCTATGAGTATACGAGAGGTACCACAAAATGGTTGCATATGTGTAGCAGGGAACGCTTTCCTGAATCGATTATCTATTTTGAGCAACAACTTGGGTCCCAATTGTGAACCTCAATCTTATAACGGCATAAAATAACAAACAAACACATAGTAAAATAACAAAAAAGCACATAGTAAGCTACATATGTAATATAAAACAAGGATTCCCCATGAAATCCATTTATAATGCTCAAAATAGGAAAATGAAGAAACAAAACATAGCAAACAATGAAATCCTAATTAAGCATGCAAAATCTTGATCCCATGGAGGAATTGGTGCCAGTTGGTGTTTCAAAATTGGCACTTTGCCAACCCCTTTGATTCAATGTTGATGATTTGATGAGTTATCCACCTTGATGAAGATTCAATCAAGCTTCCATGATGAAAAATCTACATAATCTAGATAAGAATTTGATGAAATGGATGAAACTAGATATGCTTGAGGATGAAGTTGAGTATACTAAGTTTACTCAAAATTTGGATGAAGAATGAGCGAAAGAGTCTCTCATTTATAGATTTGAAAATAGGAAGAGAGTAAAATTGAGAAATGTGAGGTCATTCAACATCCAATGGCCAAGTGCCACTTGTCAAGATGTGAATGGTTGAAGGTTGTACACATTTTGGTCAATGTGCATGATAAATGCCATGAGATTCAAATTTGAAATTTCAATGTGACATGTTGGAGGGAGAAGGAAATGGAGTTAACATCACTTGGATCCATGCACAAGAACATGTAAGAGGTCTTAAATGCCTTGTTGGAAGTACCCGTCCCCTTCTAGAGGGATTTTTGAACTAAAAGAATATTCCACAAAGATGTTGTTTTGAATGGAAATTGATTTATTGTGCAAGTTACAAGAACTAGAGGATTGGAGTGATTAGGAGTAGCATTAATCAGGATTTGATTTATTAAGAGGGGGATGAGCTGATTTGACCATTTTGACTTAGATTTTAGGATTTAAATAAATCAAAGTTGAGAGAATAATTATTTCAGATTTAATTAAATAAAGATTGATTTATTTAACTAAAGGAGGATGATGTTGGATTTAAACAAAATAAAGATGTATTTAATTTAAATGAGATGACTTTAAGGATTAATGAAATAAAATGATTTATTTAATTAAGAGGGGATTTAAAAATTAATTAAATAAGATTGATTTATTTAATTAAGAGATGAACTGATGAATTTAAGAAAATATATATTCTTCGATTAAATACCTAGAAAAGGAGATGATTCATGATGAAATGGTGTCAATAAATCAGGATCCAATGTGTCAGATCGAATTGTATATTTTCCATGTCTACACCGAGAAGATCATTTCATCAATTAAGATGTACTTAATATATTTGAAGTCCTCTTGAAATATGGTCAAGATTTTTCCTTTCAATGGATTCATATCTCTAATTGGTATCCAAGGAGATGCATGCACTATAGAGGCACGTATATTGTAAGCGGCCACCCTTGTTGACCCCAAAGCAAGCAAAGGATTGATTATCTGATTTGGTGATGTATTTAGTGTTCTAAGGATGTTGTCTATAAGAAATGATTTACTTGTACCTGGAATACCTTGAATAATCATATGCAATGCTGATGATGAATATGGTCCAAGATGGTGTTGTTCAGTGATATTTAGAGCAAGATTTTTCTTAATTGATAGCTAATGACAAAGAGAAGTTGTAGCAGGTGGGAAAAGACTATCTTTAGCTATATAAAATTTACTTGTTAAGATGAAATCTACAACAATGCTATGTATATTATCAGGAACACGGTATGTGCCCCATAAGTTATTTAAATAAATATCTTGTTTACCTAATAGTTGTAGTTGGTTGAAGCAAACATTGTTTGTAGCACCAAGGTGACAAAGAAATTCCCATTTGTATTAATTTATAGGAGGCAAAAACTATGAAATATCAGTATCATTGTCACCTTCTTCTTGAATGGTGGGGGGAGCAATAACTCTATTTACATGCCAAGGGTGATAGCCAAAAAAATGAAATAGCCTCTAGTTCTATGTTATACTATTTCTGGTGATGCCTATATCTACTTCAAAATTTCAAAGATGCTTGTATAGCAGTAATTTTGACCAAATTTTTTTTTCAAAAAGCTCAGGGGGGAAGACTTGAATAGTGGGTAAACAATGATGACAGAAGGGTGTGGTCACAAACACCAACCCCTGCCTTTACGAATGTTCTGATGTGTATACAATTGTGCAGATTGAAAAAGCGATATAGTGTCCATCTCAGCTGGTCTTTGCATGTAACAATTAATATAACTACTTGCAAGCTCTTCACCATTATCAACTATTTTCAAATGTTGTAATTTTTTCCTACTCACATTCAAAGATAGGAAATGTTGGCTTGACATGACAAGGGGAAACTTTTGTAGTATATGGCATGGTTCTTGTGCACCAATGTCATAATATACAACCAAGTGCATCATGAAATTTTGGTAGGCAATAAACACTTCATCCATCGATGAATTTGTATTTGCAAGCCTCTTTAAAATACCAACATAGCTTTTGGACTTTTTTCATAATTTTATGCATATTTGGAAATGTAGTTTAGCATAATTTGTCTTGACAATATTGGCTAGCAATCAATGTTTTCTTTCTAGATCACAAGAATCTTAGGGTTGTGTATATTAAGGTTCTCATCATTTCTTGTTAGCTTATAGGATTTCTTTTATTCATTTTCAATTACCAATGTAGATGATGGTTGTGCATTCCATGGAGGTTTGTAGAGACATTGTAATTAGTGGCCTTTTTTTCTAAGGCATGTGTACTTAGTACATTTGGTATGCCTCTGCACCATGTTCACTAGGTATTCATAATCCACCATTCAGTCTATCCAATAAATTTGCAAAGTGTCAAGAAGATATGGGTCCTCCAAAGAAGAGTGGTGGAATTTTGATATTAGTTGTTCTAGGAACAAGGATTCCATGCTAGAACATAATGATCAAAGAATATTTTTTCTTGTTGAACCTCATGTGGGTTGGACTAGTGAAGAATGTCTATATTCAGGGCACCTCGAAGCCACAAGATACCATGGACATGTGCTAATCCATGGTTTTGCCACTGATACCTAAACTAGTAATCATTTGTATGGAAAAGCCTATCAAAAACCTCATCACGGAGAATGGTGAACCAAAAGATCATGTACAAGGTTGTTATATGCAAGTTTTGGATGGTAGTGTCCGTGAAGCATCTTTAAGAGTATGGAATATGTGGCTGGGCACGAAGATCAATTACCTTGTGCAAATTAGGCCATTTTATGTTTGCAGAGCTAAGAGTGAAAAAGAGAGTCGTTCTCCCAAGCTGGTGGATCATTGCAATTTGAGCTCTTTTCGACACTTTCCCTAATATGAAAGAATCCGTCACAAAGATGCACCAAAACAAACGATTTAGTTGACTATCTAGGTGTCTTGTGCATCCTGAAGCTGTTGTCGTAGTGCAACCACAAACGTTTGGATCCTTTCTTCCAAGTTCGTTTTCATGAAAACAAAAGCCAACTACTAGATTTGATGTCTCATTATTAAATTATAAAGGTAATATCTAGATCTGACGTGCCTTCAAAATCTATTATCGTAGTGTCTCATCAGCTGTAATGGATATTCATGTAAGTGAATCTGTATGCTTCTCGACTATAGGGGAATGGTTGTTCCAGTGGAGAACAATGTTGCAAAATCCATGCTTAATAACCCTTCTAGATTGTATTAATTAATAGGGTTAGAATTTATCTCAGGCCAAGGTAAAGTATCATGACTAATGTCTTCAATCTGCAGGGAATATTTGATTGCCTACAATTCTCGAGGAGGGTTGTTGATGTAGGAGCATCCAGAAGTATTACAAAATTGAGGTAGTGGATAGTGAAACGATAGGTTTTTCCAATGATGCAATGAAGCTTCATATGTTGGCTAGAGAAATACATTGAGGATGAGAAGTCATGGATTCAAGGGTTTTTTGATGATTATGCCTAGCTTATCCACTAAAATTTTTAGAAGTGTGAACGAATATTTGATCGACTTATGGATGTATGTGTTCAAAGAATTATTTAGTTGTTCTAGTTGATGTTCTTGAAGAAATTTGATGGGATTTTGATGGCCTGAGATATCACAGACATCTCTGTGGTGATTAATTATGATATTGGATGTTTCTGGAATGTGTGTAGGTGGTTTTCATTGATCATGGTGCTCACACTTGGTGAATTTAATTTTTCAGTTTGAATTTTCCATCTTCTTGGTAGACAGGGTGTTGTAACATGTTGTGGATCTTCAAGGATTAAATTATGATGGTGTTTCATATTCAAGTATTTTGATTTGGGTTATTAAATTGTTGTGGCTAACATTTGTTGGTGAGCATGGTTATTTTTTTATTGTTTGTGGCCAATCTATTTGGGTATGCACGTTATGTTAAGAGCTCTTGTTATTGGCCTGACTTCTTAAGTGTTAAATGATGCATGCATGATATAAATAGAAGAAAGGATTTTTTATGACATATAAAATAGGAGATATTTCAATAAGGAGATCGAAGTGTGGAGTATGACGCATGGTGAAGAATAATTTTGATCCAAGTAGATTTTCTAAGTAGAGAGGGAGTGTGGAGAAGGAAATGGACTCCATGGTAGATTATTGTGAAGATTGTAATTATCTGAGTTATTTGTAATTCTTGGGTTGTGGCCTAGCATCTGTGAAGCCTGAGTGGCATTTTTAATGTGTTTTGAGATTTAATATAATTACTAATGAGCTTTGAAAGTTGGGTTTTTCCCTTTGAGGGTTTTTTGATGGTAAATCTTGTGTCCGATGTTCATTAATGTCTTTTATCTTTCTGTGGATTATCTCTTAAATTCTGTTTCTTATTTGTTGTAATCATGAGTTGGTATGTTATCCTGCAAGGCTGGGCCATCCTTAATTTTATCCTCCTACTTTGACTGCATCAAATGGTATTAGAGCTAATTGGTTTCTAGTTTATCAGAGTTGGTTGAAGATCTGGTTGCAAATTTATCAGAGAAGGTTATGAATCTATTGGATGGTTGTAAATCTATTTTAGAACTAGTTGAAGAGTAGGTAGAAGAGCTTGTTGCAGATTTTATTAGATCTAATTGGGAAAATAACAAAGAAGGAAAAAGAGAGCTTGATATGTGAAAGAGATACCTTGGAGGAAGAATTATGCTAACTCAAGAAGTGTAATTCATAATTTATGGATAGGATGAAGGAACTAGGAAAATACAAGTGTGGTGCTCTTGAAGAAGAACTGGAATTCGTAGGAAGCATAAATGAAGAATAGGAATCAGGGCTGGATAAGTTTGTATATATTGAAAATGAAATGGAAAAAGTATTCAAGTTTTTAAAGAAGCTGGACAAGAGGAGTAGAGATTTGGAGAAATTTTTGAAAGAACTAAACAAGGAGAACACTTTACAGAAGAAGGAAATATCATACCTAAAGGGATATGTTGATATGTTGGAGAAGGAAAATGAAAGATTGAGATCTAAGACTGAATTTTGTGATGTCTCTTCTGATATTGATGATTTGTGTGATGTTGCAAAAGGTGAAGTTGAAGATAAATAGGTAGCTAAGGATGTAATTTTTAGAGATGGTATTGGTTTAAAAATCACATTGAGAATGAGATATAGAGGAAAAGGATTGGGGAAGCATGATCATGAAATGACAAAATCTATTATATTGGTAATGAGAGAAAAGAGTTGAAGGCCTTGGATATGACAGAGGTATGGATGTTCTTATAAGATAAAACAAATCAAATTAGGGAGTAAAAGGTATGTATCATTCACACTGTAATAGGCATGGACATGAAAAGGAACTGTGTTGAGATATATATCCTTGTAGGTTATGTGGGTTAAGGAATCATTATAAGAAGATGTGTTGGGATAAAATCAAAAGGATAAATCCTATGGATGATTGTAACTAGATGAATTATGGATGGATTGATGGAGAAAAGTTAAAAAATGTTACATGTATGCTTAGAAAATTGTAGATATGGAAGAATTCATATGTTGGAAGGAAGGAAGGGTCAAGATGCAGAGAAAGAGGACCTTATGTAGATCATAAAAAGGATATTATTTCGAAATATAGGGGGAGTGGTGATAGGAGGCATAATTCTTATCATAATGAAGGGTACCAAAGGAGTGAAATAAGATTTGATAGGGAAGGAACCTATTTTTTAGGTTTAGAAGAAGAAATAATCAAGCACTAAAAGGTCATGAGGAACCTAATATCAAAGAAGCTAATGAAAGAGAAGAAGTAAAGGATGCAGAGCTAGCTTGTGGAGATGAAGAAGAGCCTATTGATACAAAATTAAATTATCCAGAGGAAGGGGAACCCTTGGATGGATCAGATTTGATAATGGAACCAAAAGAAGGTGAAGCATTTATTTTAAGGAGAAAATTTATAAAGAAAGACAATGATCTAGAGGCAACTTATAGGGTAGCCTTTCTCAGTCTATGGACCATTGAGGCAGTGCAAGGCCTGCAAGTAGATTGTCAAACCTTGACCATGACAAGATAAAGAATCTGAGGAAACTTGCAAGGTGGGATTGTTCATATCGCCGACTAGTGAGGTAGTGTAAGGCCTGCAAGTAGACCACCAAATTCATATTCCATTTGAGGCAGTTCTGTAGGGTGGACTTGAATAGACCATTGACCTTGAGGTAGTTGCAGGTACTTGTAAAATTATCACCAAACCTATGCAAGAGATAAAATTGGATTTGATCCAATATATATCAAAGTGAAGAGAATCACTTTTCAAATAACCCCGAGAGTCTGATGCACAAAAATCCAAAACTATTCATAAATTGAGGTAGTGGATAGTGAAATGGTATGTTTTCCAGTGATCCAATGAAGCTTTGTATGTTTGATAGATCCATATATTGAGGATGAGAATTCATATATTAAAGGTTTTGTTGATGATTATCCATAGTTTATCCACCAGAAGTTTCAGAGGTGGGCATGAAGATTTCATTAGGGTATGGATGTCTATAATTGGATAGTTGTTCAATTGAAGTTCCTAAAGGAAGATGATGGGACTTTGATGGCCTGAGATGTCACATATATCTTTGTGGTGATTCATGATGATTTTGGACTTCTCCATAATGTGTGTAAGTGGTATGTATTGATCATGGTGCTCGCACTTGGTGAATTAATTTTGTCAGTTCAAATTTTTCATGTTCTTGGCTGATAGGGTGATGTAACATGCTGTGGATCTTCGAGGATTAAATTTTGATGGTGTTTCATGTTTGGAAATGTTGGTTGGTGTGCATGGTAATGTTTTTATTTTTTGTGGACAACCTATTTGGGTCTGCACATTATGTTATTCCTCATTGTAATGTGGCCGAATTTTTAAGTGTTAAGTGATGTGTAGATGATATAAATAGAAGAGAGATGATGTGTTATGACATATAAAAGAGGAGATAGATCAATAAGGAGATCGAAGTGAGAAGTATGAACCATGGTGAAGAATTATTGTGATTCAGGTAGATTATCTAAGGAAAGAGGTAGTGTGGAGAAGGAAATGGACTTGATGGTAGATTGTTCTGAAGATTGTCATTAGCCAGTTTATTTGAATTCCTGGGTTGTGGCCTAGCATCTGTAAAGCCCGAGTGACATTTTTAATGTGTTTTCAGATTTAATATAATGATTAATGAGCTTTGAAGGTTTTCTTTTTCCCTTTGAGGGTTTTTCGAGGGTAAATCTTGTGTCGTATGTTCATGAATGTCTTTTATATTTCTATGGATTAGCTATTAAATTTTGTTGCTTATTTTTTTTAATCATGAGTTGGTAGGTTAGGGTGTAAGGCTAGACCATCCTTAATTGGATCCTCCTACCTTGACTGCATTAGTTGCGAATCAATGGAATAAATTTTGATGCGTCCTCAAGCATAACTTCCTCATCAACAACAATTTCCAAAGTTTCCATTGGTTCAACTATGTTATGTACTAGTTCTTTCATTATGTGTAGAAGATTGGAGATGTTAGTACTTGTAGTAGGAAAAAAATTTAAAAAATAATAATCAGTTGCAGCATCACTAAAAGAATGGATCATTTTCCATTTTGTATATCAATGTAGCCATGACATTATTTTTGTCAACACAACAATCATAGTTCGTTCCTTGAATGCTAGTTCTTCAAACAATCACAGCTTCAACATCATGGAGGCGACATGGAAATAAAGATGCAATGGTCGTGATGTCTTAAGGGAAACTTATAGTATGGCCACTATATTTGTATTGGCCTCCTCTAGCATGGGTCACCTATAAAACTAGAGAAAATCTAGCTATAAGTATTTCTTCAACTTGAGTTAGCTTTGCAAGGACATGAGGTTGTGGTCCCGAGTCCATCTTGTTCATTGAACTAAATTGATAGATACCCTTTTAAGAAGCACACAAAAAAAAAAACACCACCTGGCCTAGATGCACATGATTTCATTTCAATGTAGCTTTCCTTTAAAACACTAAAAACATTCAAATTGGATAAAACATCAATGCGTCAGTGCAAGGACTGCATTGTAATTCAAAAAGAATCTCCAAATATGCTATCCAAATAGTGATGGGTTGATGATGTGGTTGGAAAGCCATCCCCAATAACATTGTGCTGAGATCCATAATCACCCATTGTCGAGGTACCTTCATTGGGAAGGGTTGTGTGGATGCTACCAAGGGATGGAGTGTGTGGGACTATAAAAGTGACCATGTATTTCCAACAAGATTGGAAGAAATTGCAGTGTGTAATCTTGATCAAGCAGGGCCAAGAAAGGATGAACTATGCTAACTATTTGTTGCAAGTATTTGTCCTGATGACTTGCACAAATCTAGTCTCTATGCCACACATAATAAGTTGGTTTCTTTGGAATTTTGTTTCATTTTTCTAGTCCATAGTTGATGTAGGACTATAACTTGAACAAGACTGGGGATCCTACAACCATAATATGAGGAAAATAATAAAGTTGTTGCAAACACCAACCTAGAGAATAATGGTATATCTAAATAGATTAAGCCAACTCAAAATATCACAATTGTTTAGTATTCTGATGGAAAATAAGAACTGAGAGGAGAAGTTCTAAACAGATGTGCATATGGGTGTGATTGATATGAAGCAAGGAAACCATAATCATTTTGTGTATTGTAATTCATTACAGCCACATAAAATAAGGAACATTTCAAAGAGTTATTGAGAAATAAAGAAATAGGATCGGGAATAAACTAAAAGAAGGATTTCTCTCCACCCTACCATATTATGTCATGGAGCCTTGGGGACTCCCAGAAAACCTTCAACCAAGAACATAAATTTTCTAGCACTATAATCAATGCTGACATCAATCTCTAATATTACACTTAATATACAACCTATCATAAATATGAATGTTGTCTACATCTAATATCACAAACATACACATCTGCACATAAGAAATATAAAATGAAAGACAACAAAATAAGGCATTCTCTCCAACCCACCATATTGGGTCATGGAGCCTCATGGACTCTCACCAAACCCCCAAGCAAGAATATACATTGTCCACCACTTTGATCAATGGTGAAACCAATTTTTCCTCTTACACTTAATATACATCCTATTATTCTAACAAATTCTTTTTGAAGCTAAAGGAAATAATATCTAAAAAGGTGCCTCTAACTTAAGATACCTATATATTGGTGTAGATTTTTTTTTTGCAAGCATATATAAAGGCATTGCATTTCTTGGATGAATTTGTAGGGATCTATTGCTCAAATATGTATACACACAAAAAAAATGTGTGGAAATGTATGTATGTGGAATTACATGTAAAGAATAGGTATAGTGTCTACCATTGTAATAAATACAAAGATCAATGTTTAATATTACACTTAATATACAACCTATCATACATACAAATGTTTTGTGCATCTAAACTCACAGACATACATAACTACACATAGGGAAAATAATATGAAACAAACCAAAATAAGACCTTCTCTCCACCCTACCATATTGGGTCATGGAGCCTCATGGGCTCTAACCAAACCCCTAAGCAAGAACAAAAATTGTCCACCACTATGATGAATGGTGAAACCAATCTTCCTTATTACACCTAATATAGATCCTATCATTATAACAATTTCTTTTTGAGTCTCAAATAAATAATAACTAAAAAGGTGCATCTAACTTCAAACACCTATATATTATGAAAGAAAAAAAATGTAGATATGTTCAGTATGAAAACCAAGTGAACAATAACATTGAAAATGGTTGTGTTGAATGGAGCAACATACACAATTGGCATTTCCTTGCGGGGATAAAAAATGTGATGCAACCAAAATATTGTTTTTCCTATTGGAATCACATGATAATGGTATGTGGTTGTCCTCCATTGTCACAATGACTACAATCTGCAATGGTTATAAAAGGGAAAATCATAAATGGAATTTTTTTTGTGGGAAAGGAATATGTTTTCTCAAGTTTAAAGTGGTAGGTTTAATTACAACCATTGTCACTATATGGATAGTATTTAACAATTAATGTTGAAGCCCCAAGCCCTAGCAACCAGAATGATCCATTGGATGCAAATGTAGGTGTAGACATGCAAAACTAACATCGTGCATCGAATTCTCCTATTAATCAATTAAGACAATTTATTGATTAATTTCCTAAGGTTCATTAAATAAATCAAATTATTTAATCCTTATGTTCTTCTCATTTGATTTAATAAATCAAACTGATTTAATCAAATGTCACCTCCTAATATCATCCAAGTTAATTAATCTACATTAATTAACTTCTAATCATGATTACCATTCTCTAGCTTTTGACTCAACTAGAGTCAAATCCAAACTCCTAACTAACCCACCCACTTGCACCAATAAATCATTTATTTGATTTATTATTTCCTCTAATTACATTCAAAATGGCATCAAAATGGAATATTCTTCCAATTTGAATCTTCCTCCCAAAAGGGACTTGTCCCTTCCAACAAGGTTTTAAATGCTATTTGCACAAGTCAAACATGGCATTTATTGCACCTTTCATCCCCCCTAAACATGTCTTTTCATCCAAAATTCAAATTTGAAATTGGCACATTGGCCAAGACTTGCACATTCCTCACCCTCTCACACTTTGACAAGTGGCATCTTGTCATTGGCTCATGAATGATCCCACATTCATCCAAATCTATCACTCTTCCTAATCTTGAATCTATAAAATGCAAAGCATTTCAACACAAATCATTTGCAACACAAAATCTACATCCACAACACAACACTTTCTCATTGCAAGGTTACTCTCTTCATTTGAGAATCAATCTTGCTCATCACAACAACTCTTCATCATCCACATTTGAAAGCATCTACACTATAGGCAACTTGAGTTCAAGCATCTCATTGTCTATCATATCACTAAGCTACAAGGATTGGGAAAGGGCTCTTTTACATACTCAAAGAGCACCAATCCACTATGGGATAGGAATGTATTTAAGTTTTATATGCTTCATTTGGTTTTGTTGTTTAAATGTCTCATATAACATATTTAACTTGATGCAATATCTCATAAGTATGTGTATTTCTGTTACATTGTTTTTTATCATGTTAACTAACCAATTTGCAGAATTTGTAGGACATCAAAATCTGCAAGTGAGACTTACACCATTTAATGTTGTTAGCACAAAAGTTAGTTTAAATCAGCAAACTTAAACATCTCTATGAAATATTTAACCATGTTAAACAATGCCACTAATGAAAATAACGCAAGCTAAACAAAAGCATATGCAAACATGATTAACAACTATCTCATAGTGGATTAGTGCTCTTTGAGTATGTGAAAGAGCCCTTTCCCAATCCCTTTCTAAGCCAAATGAAATAGACAATGAGTTGCTATGAGCTCAAGTTTCCTATAGGTTAGATGCATTCAAAATGTGTTGTTGAAATGAGAGAAAATGGCTTGTATTTGTAGGAGAAGTTGATAGAAGAGAGGCCAAAATTAGGCAATGTGGGACTAAATCCCATCCAATAGGATAGAGACACTTGTCATAATGGGATTCGTCAAAGCTTGTGAAAGTTTTGGCCAATGTGCCCATTCAAATTTGAAAAATGTCAATAAATGCATGTTGTTGAGGGTTTTGGGGGGAATAATCTTTGTCCAAAAAAGTCAAAGATGAGAGTTATTGAGGGAAAATAAGTCTTTTTAATAAATCAATAAATTGATTTATTGATGCAAGTGGGTGAATCTAGAATATTTTTGTAGTTAGTATTAAATTAATCATGATTTGATTAATCTAATAGGTGATCAATGTGATGTGACATTTGATTTTAGAATTTTGCATTTCTTTTAAAATCAAATGAGAGGAAATGAGGTTTGATCATTTAATTTAATTTTGGTGAATAAATTAATAGACCTTAGGATATTTATGATTTAATTGAATAAAACTTGATTTATTTAATTAAAAGATGAATATTGACAGTAATGTCAAATCTGCATGTCTACATTTTGCCCCTCTTTGAAGCAATGTACTCGTTGCATTGGTTCAAAGAATGATGTTGCCGACATCGAAAATAAAGAATTAGTGAACGATTGAATTAGCAAACTATCACTTTTTAAAACATATGTTTTCTTGGAACAATCCTTCTTTTTTTTTAATATTTCCTGAATATTTCAATGACTGATTTGTAGATTCCTTGAAAATAATGGAGCAGAAAGACAGATAAAATGAGAAAATAACAAGTGGATTTAAGCTGGCGAATTGGACATTGAAATCGGAAAAGCATTTCTAAATGCTTATTTTAATAGCTTGAAGCATTCATTTCCCACTTTCATTTTCTATTTCAAGCAAACTTTAATTTAGGTTTAAAATTAACCATCTGACTTGATCTTTTTAAGCTTGGTTAAAATTGAACCTTAGACATTTACTAGATTTCAATTTGGGATTAAAATTGAACAAGGCAACCTTCACACTTGGATTTTGGTGCTTAAAAAGAATTCATCACTGCTTTTTGGACTTAAAATGAACAACTGTTTGTCATATTTTGCAATCGTTTTCACAAAGTAATATCATCAAAAAGATGTATGCACTTCTCTCGTGCCTCACGGTGATCTTGAGAATCAAAAGTTTTTTTTATGATATTAAGTTGTCAAAAATATTGCCTTCACACTTCAATTTGCGCATTTTAAAATTGAACAAAACATGCGAGTGTGAGCACGATATATTGTAGAGGTTCTCCCCTTTGTTTTTCAACAAAGGTTGTGTGAATGACGGGATATGTTAGCTCACTTTTGTTAACTTAGAGGGCCTGCCTTGTGGGAAAAAGTACTCACCCAAGGGAACGACCCAATCAGGAACACGCTAAAGCCAAGCGACTTCCACCCGGGATATAAGTGTGGATATTGGAACAAAGGCCAATATCACGAGGATTATTCTGACGAGATGGATAGCAATGGACTCTCGTTGACGTTGGATAAACCCCCATCAATGGAATGCCCAAATTAGAACCCCTTGTTTAGAAATTGCCCAAAACCTTGTCTATCTTGTTGGTGCAAGAGGTCATGTCCTCTGAAGCTACCCCACGTAACATGCAGTCTTGTTGTGGAAATGGAAAGTATGCCATGGAAGATTCATGGGTACTAATGCTTGGCTAACCCGAATAAGTGAGTGTCATGGAGGGGAGCCAGTGTGGTCAAGCATTTAGCCATTCGCACAAGATATGCACAGCTGGATTTATCCAAGTGTGAACCCAACAAGATATTGTCTCATCAACCTAGAAGTGTGAAAGTGCTTGGAATCAAAAACACTTTGCTTAGATTCAAAACATTGAAAAACGAACATTCACAAGAGCCTCAAATTTCAAACACCTTGGAGGAAACAAATACCTATTGACAAACTTGCCCACTCTTGCTTTCCCTAGGAATCACATTCCTAGAGGTTTCTAAGTGTGCAAATTCTACCATCATTTGTTTCCAATAAGGATAAACATAAGGAACTTTTGCCCTATTTTCCTTGATTTCCACATAAAGGACATTGTGGGATGAGAAAGAGAATGGGACATTAGACATATAGTTGAAAAATTAAGCAAGCAAGTGTCTTGGATAAAAAGAACCTCATTTAACGAAGATAAAGAGACAAATTGGATTACACATGTGTTTTCTAACATGATCAAAATCCCAAAACTGAATTTCAAAAAGCTTAGTGTGAAAGCTAGTGAGGAGTGTCTTGAGATCCTGAATTGTTTGAAAGGTTTACTTTCCTCTCATAGGAAATATAGCGTGTCCTTCAACACCGAGGTCTTGTAAGCAGAAGTGTTATTCTAGGTCAAGTCTATGATCAAATTCAATCACTTTCATCCATCTCCCAACCATCAACATCAATCGAATTTCCATTTCACCAACAACTCTTGGAAACTTTGTGAACATATTTCATGATAAAATTTTAGGCAAAATCAAAACCAATTTGTTTGACTTAACACATCTAGTCAAACCATCATCCTATACACGAGTTCTCTCTTAGATAATACAACTTCCTAGGGTTTACGAGTTCATCTTGTTTGGCTTAACACACCTAGCCAAATTATCAAATCATCACCTTGTTTGACTTGACACACTTAGTCAAACTACCATCTTGTAGGAGTTCACTCTTGGATAACACAACTTCGTAAAGTTTTACAATTACATTCATCACATTTTGTTTGACTTAACGCATCTAGTCAAACCATCAATCCAATCACAAATCAATCAAATCAAATTCCTAAAAGGTTTAGCATTCTCTCAAAGTTTCTTGAAGAGTTCCATTCATCCATATCACTCACCTTTCATTTATCTCATCCTCATCATCACTTTGATCCTTCAATTATCCTAGTTCTTCACTTCTTTGAACTTAAGGTTTAGACCGATTTAAAGAATTAGAGGTTCATCTCTTACATTTTTGAAAATTGATCTTCATTTTATGGTTCAAACTCGATCTCAACACAAGAGGGACATGGAATATAAATTTGATCCATCCATCATGAGTAAGCCAAATCAACTAAGCTATCCAAGCCTTGCAATACCATTTGATTTTCAAAGCTTGTAAAATGCATACATGGGAGCATTATCTCATACAAACATCAATGGTACAACAAATATGAGCATACCCAATCCAAAGTTTGGAACACCTTTCCCAATGATAGATTTAAATCCTAGTCCAAATTCACAAATCTATCAACCAATCACTCAATGCATGAGTTTTCCAAACAACATTATCCCACCAAATCCATTCATTCCAAATACGAGTTTTTTGAACATGAACATTTCAAATCCCATGAATGTTGTTCAAAATCCTAGCAATATATTAGCAACTCCATATGTTGATTCAAGCCAGGGTAACAACATGCAAAATCAAAGTTACCTAAATCCAAGCAATATGATTCCCAACCACAACAATGTTCAATTTCAATCTATCATACCAAATCAAAACATCATACCAAATCATCCCATTTTTCCATCGACATCGAAAAAATAGATGGAAACCATCCAAGCAACCCCAACAATCAACAACATTCCCATTCCACCACCACCACCACCACCGCCAAAATACAACACGAACAATTCATTCTCCATCATGTTGCAAACCACTGAAGAAGCTTCCCGCAAAAAGGCACTCCAAGCCCAACAAGCTGCACAAGCTCAAGCACAAGCGACTCAAGTAGCCCAACAAGCGCAAGTGCAAGCAGAATTCTATGCAATATTGCAAGCAATCCAAGAAGAAGTAGCACAACAAAGAGCCCAACAAAAAGCTTTGTTGGCACAAAAACAACATGACAAACAACTAGCATTGTTGGCTCAGTAGAAAACGCAGGCCTTACTCCCACAACAAAGCTTGCAACTGATTCCCACCATAATAATTCAAAATGATGATCAAGATCCTTTGACTAATGATAATGTTGAAAATGTCTCTACATCACCTAATGAGTTAGAAGACATATCTCAAGAATTTGTTCCAAAGCATGATCAAAATATTTCACCAAGGTCTAGCAATGATCCTCTCCAAAACATATGGCCATCCTTTGACCTCATGACATTTGAGAATCTTCCTATGCCTAATGAAGATATCCAAGAAAAAAATCCATTCTTTGAAATTGACCCATGTCAAGAACTTGATCCAAAGCATGTCGAAAGCAATTCTGAAATCATTCAAGATCAAGAATTTGTATCTCCAAGCTACTACAATGATATAATGGACACTCTCCTATCCATACAAGATGACCACATCCACATAGGACATACTCCTCCATCTATGCATGAGATTCTTTCTTTGGATGGACACGTGGATGATCTTCATTCAAAACAAGAGTCTCATACTCTTGAAATCATTACCAACAAACAAGAGTCTCCTACTCTTAACATTTGTACACATGATCAAGATATAGAAAAATCCAGAGACGTATCAGAAACAAATCATGAAGAAGGCTTCTACATAAGTCATGAATCAGAAAAATCCTATGAAGTGAGTCATGAGGAAGACTTTTGTGTAGATAGTGAAGCATCAACACTTCTTGAAGAAGCACTACAATCTGATATGTCACAAGATCAAGTTGAACATATCAATCAGGCATTCATCCCACTTATGGAAGATCCTATCACTTATAAACTTGGATCACTCACCTTTGTAAGGGAAAATCATCTTATCAATGAAAGAGCTATGACATTTGAAGATCTGCCACAGAGCAGAGAAGGAGAAACACCTTGTTTCCAAGGTAAATCATATCCTATTTCAAATAAGTTTTTTCAACAGATGAATTATCAAGGCAGAGGATTAGGCCTACATGAACAGGGTATCTTGGAACCAGTGCAAATTTTTGGAAATCCTAAGCGTCAAGGCCTTGGTTACTCGACGATCAAGGGATCTCAACATATCAGTAATATTTCCACAAAACTAGGGGCAACTTGGTCTAAAGCAAACATCAACATGGGGAGCACGAAGAATCCTTATGATGAAACCGATGCCAATACTACAACCTGCCATATCATGAATCTTCATCCACCCATCACCCCATCCATGAATTGCCACCAACGTCAAAACAAAGACTTGAATGGAAGCATGCAGAATAGTATCAAAGAAAAAGAAGCTAAGAAGCATATTGGACAAATTAAATACAAGTGGATACCCAAGAATACAAAGAAAGACTATCCCTATCAAACTCCATCAGTCAAAGAAACTATGGGGAAAAATAAAAAAGGGAAAAGTATCCATCAAAGATTTCCACAAAAGAAAAAGCATGCTTCTCAAGTGACATACAAAGTGTATCAAGCAGTTGGTTCTAATTCCATGTACACTTCCATATCCACTCATTATTGCTCATCTTCCCAAGTTTGCAGAGTCAAACGTTCCAAATAGTCGACCAATCCATATTTTATCCCTAAACACACTCCATCCACACCTCCACGCATGATATCCAATTCCCACATTGACCATGTATTGGCATTGACCCTTCATCATAAGGATTCAGAAGGTACTCTATTGCGATGTGTGCACAAAGACAGAGTTAAGTCCATTATCAGCAAAGCAGAATAGATTTCTCAAAAGTTGTATTCAAGTGCACGTATCTTGGTAAAGCAACTTCTTCAAGTAGGGTACTGATGGCATGTTATGATAGAAGCATCAACATCAGCACCACCAGGTGGTTCAGCATCACCTTAAAATCTCTCAGGAAAAAAAAAAAAAAATCAAAAAAAATGTCCTAAAAAAATGGTCACCTTGATGAAAACCTGGCAAATAGGCATCTTGGTGACAACAAAAACATCAAAATATACAAAAATCCAAAAAAAATCAAAAAAAGGATTGAAAACAGTAAAGAAAAAAATCGTCCTTTAGCAAAAACCATTTCAGTGGTGCTTTGGGCAGGTACCATCATGAAAACCTAGCAAACAGGCGTCATGTGTAGAATCAAGCATCTACGTGTGCCAGTTCAGGAGAAAGCATCTTATCACATCCATAATAAACCCAACATTCCATCCATATCATTCGTTCATCCATGAACCATTTATCCAATCCATTTTCCATCTGCATCCATACTCCAAGTTATCTTGATCTTGGAAAATTTTGGTGCACACTTTATAGTTGCTTATGGTAAACATCTTGACATGGGTCATTTTCACTAATCCCATCCTACCCAATGCTATCTGAGCCTTGAAGCATTATCCGAATGAGCGTTCTTATATTTTGAACACCCTTATCTTATCGCAAGATAATCCATATCCATTCGTGCAAGAATCCACCCATGGCATTCCATACATTGCTAGACACTGGGGGCAAATATTTGCATCTCGCTTCGGGAACAAATCTTGATCTATATCTTCACACTTATGTGGTGATCCAAAAATTGGCAAACAAAAAATCAAATCAGTCGAAGAACTTGTGATCCAAAATACAAGTCACTAGCCCATGGCATATTTTGACAAGACGACATCCCTTATCAAGCTTTATCTTTCATCAAACATCAATCCAAACAATCAATATCAGTTGCATCTAATGTGTACTTCAGAATCACATCATCAAAGCTATTTTCTTCCAAATCAAGCTTCATCAATCTTGATCAATCGGATCCAATCCATTATCGCCTTATTTTACTTAACACACTTAGTCAAATTATCATCTTGTGTATGAGTTTACTCTAGGATAACACAACTTCCTTGGGTTTACAAGTTCATTATCATCACTCTGTTTGGCTTAACACACTTGGCCAAATTATCAAATCCATAATCACCTTGTTTGGCTTAACACACCTAGCCAAATTATCCTTTTTGTACGAGTTTACTTCGAGATAACACAACTTCCTAAAAGTTTACGAATGCATTATCACTTTCATTTGACTTAACACACTTAGTCAAACTAGCAATCCATCAATCCGATTGATCATCAATAAGCTTGGTTTTCAATGAAATCCAAAACAAAGCATTGATATCATCACATATCATATCGAAATTGTCAAAATTCATCAGAAAATCCAAAAACATTCAAAAAACTCATTCACAAATACAAAAACATCCAAATCATTCAAAAAATCCAAAAACATGTCGAAATATTGGAAAATCTTCAAAATTCATCATTTAGTCTTGTCAGTCTTCCACCTTGTCAAACTATGTCATCTCTGAGCTTGAACGTAGGCAAGGTTGATCATTGATCATCCCCCGAGACGGTTAGGGTCAGTCCTTTAAGCAATAAAAGGGGCAATCCATTTGTCCATCTTATCATCAAACCAGTCTATCACCTTGTCAAACTATGTCATCTCTGAGCTTGAATGTAGGCAAGGTTGATCATTGATCATCCCCCGAGACGGTTAGGTCAGTCCTTTAGGCGTCTGTCACAATGGCATTCGTTTGCTTATCTTTTTTACAAATAGGTCGTTCTTTATGCGTCCGTCACATTGGAATCCGTTTGCCCATCCTTAGGCATCCGTTGCAATGGCATTCGTTTGCTTATCTTTTTTACATTTAGGTCATTCTTTATGCATCCATCGCATTGGCATCCGTTTGCCCATCCTTTACGCGTCCATCGCAATGGCATTTGTTTGCTTATCTTTGTTACAGTTAAGGTCAGTCCTTTAGGCGTCCATCACAATGGCATTCATTTGCTTATCTTCTTTACATTTAGGTCAGTCTTTTAGGCATCTGTCGCATTGGCAATCCATTTGCCCATCTAGTCTACATCTTAAGTTAGTCTTTTAGGCAGTAAAATGGCAATCCCTTTGTCCATATTATCATCAAGTTAGTCCACCACCAGTCAAACTACGTGGTCTCTGCGTATATAACGTAGGCAAGGCCATCCTTGATCGGCCCCCGAGACACAAAATCCAAAAACATTGAAAAATCTTGAAAATACCAAAAATAGCCTCAAAACATTTGAAAAAACCCAAAATGGTGCACTACTTTCATCTCAATTTCACTCATGATTTTCATCACTCATAATAAATCAACTGTCACTTTCACCCTTTGGTGAGTCAGTCAGAAGCAAGTCAGCAGGTTCCAAAGTGAACGCCTAATCATCAAAGTCTCAAAGGTCTAAGTCAGTAAGTCAGCAAGTTGGTCAACTCAGAGTATCGATAGCTTATCACCCAAATTAGTCTCACCAAAACCCTGATCACTACATGTCCTAGGATGAAGCTTTCCGGCAATGGACATAAGCATCAGGTACCCCACAGTAGTTTAGCATTGGCTAGCAGTACGAAGAACATTAGCTTGTTTGTTTACTTTATCTTGGTATTTTTGACTTATCTTATTTTGCGCTCATTCCAAGGACCTCTCGATGATGCCTAAACAAAACAGGTTTAGAGAGAAAGGAATGGGGCAATGATCATTATCTTTTTATCTGTTGTGCTTGTTGGATATTCTTGTAAAATAAATTTATCATGCATACTTTGTTTTGTTTGTAGGAAGGATGTTTTAGGTATCTTGTTGACCACATAAGAAGGCTTGCCTTTTTTATGTTTTGGCCTGAGATGTCTGGAATATCTGAACTGCATTCTGAATAAAGTTATGTTTGTCAAGTGTGAACAAGAGTACTCCTATCTATTTGATGAGTCAAATTCCATCACACTAGGCGCCACGCCATCCTGGTTCTTAATACCTTGATGCATCGAACCTACATGTGTTATCAAACATAAAGAAAGGTATGCTCTTTTCCCATCCTTGGATAAGCAATACATCATCATCATCCATCATCATATCCAATAAAGTCTCAATGACTGGGGGATTTGTTGGAATTCTTCATCTTCTTGGATTTAAGGGTTGATCCCTCTCATTCTTCTACCTTCTTTCATGCTAACAATGCATCCATCATACATCCAGCATGCATCCATCTTACATCCATCATGCATCCATCCTGCATCCATCATGCATCTTGCATAACTAGAACATCATCATTATCATATAGATTATATAGTCATCACCATCCATACATTCATTTTAACCTCTTTTTCGCGAGATCTACCTCAAATTGTATCTTTTCGCTCGATCTCTCGAGGGCGCAATGTACTAACATACTTATTTTCGCTAGGGCATCCAAAAAATCTGAATTTTTTCAATTTCAATGTCAGCGGCATCATTCTTTGAACCAATGCAACAATTACATTGCTTCAAAGAGGGGCAAAATGTAGACATTCAAAACTAACATCGTGCATCGAATTCTCCTATTAATCAGTTAAGACAATTTATTGATTAATTTCCTAAAGTTCATTAAATAAATCAAATTATTTAATCCTTATGTTCTTCTCATTTGATTTAATAAATCAAACTGATTTAATCAAATGTCACCTCCTAATATCATCCAAGTTAATTAATCTACATTAATTAACTTCTAATCATGATTATCATTCTCTAGCTTTTGACTCAACTAGAGTCAAATCCAAACTCCTAACTAACCCACCCACTTGCACCAATAAATCATTTATTTGATTTATTATTTCCTCTAATTACATTCAAAATGGAAAAATGGAATATTCTTCCAATTTGAATCTTCCCCCCAAAAGGACTTGTCCCTTCCAACAAGGTTTTAAATGCTATTTGCACAAGTCAAACATGGCATTTATTGCACCTTTCATCCCCCCTAAACATGTCTTTTCATCCAAATTTCAAATTTGAAATTGGCACATTGGCCAAGACTTGCACATTCCTCACCCTCTCACACTTTGACAAGTGGCATCTTGTCATTGGCTCATGAATGATCCCACATTCATCCAAATCTATCACTCTTCCTAATCTTGAATCTATAAAATGCAAAGCATTTCAACACAAATCATCTACAACACAAAATCTACATCCACAACACAACACTTTCTCATTGCAAGGTTACTCTCTTCATTTGAGAATCAATCTTGCTCATCACAACAACTCTTCATCATCCACATTTGAAAGCATCTACACTATAGGCAACTTGAGTTCAAGCATCTCATTGTCTATCAGATCACTAAGCTACAAGGATTGGGAAAGGGCTCTTTCACATACTCAAAGAACACCAATCCACTATGGGATAGGAGTGATTCATGTTTTTGCATTGTTCTTATTAGTTGCATTGTTTAACATGATTCTATATTTCATAGGGATGTTTAAGTTTGCTGATTTAAACTAACTTTTATGCTAACAACATGAAATTGTTTAAGTCTACATATGCAAATTTTGACGTCCATAGTAGGAATCTATTGCTTGGAAATATATACACACAAAAAATATGTGTAGAATTGTATGTATGTGGCATTATATGTACATAATACATATACATGGATGAACACTTATATATGTGTATGTACTAATATATACGTTGAATTGGGAAAGCAAACTTGCACTTTTACAGAAGCTCATTGTCCTGGCTCATAACTCTGATAGAAATTAAAGCCATAGAACAACACCCAACAATGCCTTATTGAAAACTACATAGGATCTTGCCATGTTTTTTTAGGTTTTAAATGGCAGGTGTTATTACAACCATCATCACTACATAGAAACCATACAAAAATTAATGTTGATGCTAGGATGGCGAGATTTTGTGAAGGTGCAAGATTGATCATTCTTTGTGGAGCTTTTATGAAGGTGGCAAGAGATTATTTTGTGTTTTTCACATGGGGTGATGGTTGTAAAAGAAATACAATTTTTTTGGTGATTCCACGATTGATCGCGGTGATGTACAATGGATTTTCCCTATGTGTAGATATATATGTATGTCATAGTAGATGCAAATAACAGTGATACATACTGATCCCAATGTTTATTATATTGGGACATTCTTTGAATGATAAGGAGTATTTATGTATTACATGAAACATTGATACGACCATTGATCGTAATGATGGAAAATGTATGTTCTTGGTTTGTTGTTTTGCAAGTACATAGATTGTTTTTGAATTACTATAGAAAGGGTTTCTTATTGTAGTTAATATAGAGCCTATCATTCTAAGTTATGAAACCATAGAAATATAAAATATAGAAATATGCAACATAGCTTTATGAGTTCACATGTAGCAGCAATATACTCTAGAATCAACCAACACAAGAAGATTAAAACTATAGAAATCAAATGAAAAAATTATGAAACCTCTAGTTTTGTGGTTTTCCCTTAATGTGCACTTTTTCTAGAATATTTGTCATGCTTCTCAATTTGTAACCCTTTTGGTATCTTTCCCCCGTGTAACACCCCTCCGTTTTGCTTTCTAGATTAGACATTGTGTCCGTGTGTTGCTTTGATTTATATTTATGGATATATAGATACTTTATCTTGTGTGTGTATTGGGTCATTATTATAGAGTGACGAACTATATTATGTGATGTGATTTGATTTATTTGATGCTTTAGTTTACATGCTTTAATTGTTGTAAATATGTTAGTTGATATAACATGTAATTTCTTATGAGATTATTGTTATTATGACGAAAGTGTTAGTTTGGATGAGTGTATTGGTGAAGGGGATGAGTTCGCATCACTCACTTGGAAGTGCCCTACAATTCCGTGACTTCCTCTTCATGGTGTGTATTTTATGTTGTTCATATTATATGATGTTGGTTACTATGTTTTTAGGATTGGAGGTACAAGACATTGACTCCACCTAGTTATACAGGTCTGAGCGTGTCAATCCAATGGTGAAGTTGAATAGGAGATAGTAGCTAGGTAACTTGTGTCAAGTCTACACCCTAGCCTTAGTGTTTCGTCAGTCAGTTGAGTCGAGTCATTGATTGTCATGCTTTAATCTTATTTATTTTGGAATGGATTCTTGATTTGGAAATAATTATTTAGAAATTATTGCATTAAATCATGTTGACAGTTATTTAATTTAAATTATGCAATGTGGATAGAAGTTTATATTTAAATTAATTAACTAAATTTAATCCAAAGGGTTGAATTTAATTATTAAATAATTAAATTAATTAATTAAATGTGTGATTGAGAAAATGAAAAGAAAGAAAAGAATTTAAATTCATTCTGGAATTTCATTTGAATTAGTGGGAATTAAATTTGTATTTGTGAAATTGGTCTCAAATTTTGGAGTTAATTGATTAACGATAATTTTTAAATTGCATGCAAATTAGATTTGGTTGTTGAAGATATTTTCAATTATGCTAGCATGTGTAAGTTTAATTAAATAGAAGAGTTTGTTGCAAATTCATTCACGAAGAGTATTTGGGAAAGAAAAGCTTCTTCATAGGAGTGAAGATATTTTTTTGGAAATTTTTGCACAGAGGATTGTGGAAAGAAATTTGGTTGTAGAATTGATTTTGGAAAATTCTGTTGATGTTGGTTGTCCTTTTGTATTGTTTGCTTTCTTGGAATCACTGCACGGTTGAAGATAAATTGTGAGATCTTTGGAGGAGGCTCTACATCAAAAAATCTTCTTTTCCTATAGCTTCATCACCAGGTTTTATTATGTGGTTTATTGTTCTTGAATTGTTTAAATTAAATTTGTAGTGATTAAATAATTTCTTGTTAAAATCATTTAGGGATAGAGATTACTATTTGAGAATGAAAATTAATTATTCTGATTTTTGAAGTTTTGTAATTCCCGTGAGATTTCTTCAGGGAAATTGTGGAAACCTTTATAGAATTTAGTTTACTTGAGGAAATTGTTAGTTTTTGTTGTTAAATAAAACTTAGATGTTAAACAACATGTTTGGATATGTTTTAGAAGATTTGAACCTCTGTAGGAAATCAATTTATTTATTAAACCTTGTAGAAATTGTGGTGGAGGAAACTAGAGGATTTGAAAGCTTCTGGGAGTAACTTAGTTTCCTTTTAGTTTTATCATTCTTTTATTGTTTAATAAAATCAAGAAATTGAATTAAAAGAATCAGTGTTGGAACTCTATGAAATTTTTTTTTCTCTAAATTGTTTTGCATAATTTCACCTGTTGGTGAATATTTTCTTTAAATTTCCCCAATTCATGTAATATGGTAAATCCATTTATATATATATATATATATATAGTGTTTATGTTATTAATATACTGGTTATTGTTTTTGCCATGCGTATGACATCCATGGTTAAGGTTTTGAGGTAACCGAAGGTTTTAATTAAACTTTTTTGCCAAAATTTTTGTTTAATTTTTATTCCAGCCTATGGTTGGAAGGGGGAAGCATGGGAGGCGCTGCCTCCACAACCACCCCCATAAGGCGACAACTATGGAGGGAGACCTCCACATCCACTCCCCATCATTTGTTATGGTGCGACCATGGTTGGAGAGGTTTGGTGGGATAGCCGCCCCCTCCCCATAGTACTATGAGGCCGATGCAAATGTATATCATCTGCACTCCCCAAATGAAGATGCATTGGGGTTTAGTATTCTCTCATCCAGACAAAAAAAAACGCAGCGATACTTGTAAATTCGTACACATTTTTTGTTTGGATTCAATTTTCATTTTAATGGAAATTCTTTTATATTTTTGAAATCCGAATATATTGTAATATGTGTTGAGTGCAATATATACATAATATATATATATTGTATATATGTAGTATATTGATATTGCATATTATTTCAATATGATTAATTGGGTAAAATAAATTATATATATATTTAGTTAATGTTGTTATTGAATACGTGTACAATTAAAATTATAAATAAATTTGTAAATCTAATCTGTCTTAATAAATAATTAGTTGCATGCAATGAAAAATATAAGAAGGAATATTTAATTGATGAATTGAACATATCGGTTTATGGGAATGAAATATTTATTTTGTTAATGTAATTGAAGATAATATTGAGATATATATTACATGAGTATTGGCAAATAGGAGTATAAACAGTATTTATTTTGTTTTATTTAAGTGCATGTAATTTAGCTTTGCGTGGAGATCTCAAATGAAAATTACTGAATGCATGGTCAAGTAGATCAGGAAAAAGATATTCTATAAACTATATGTTTTTAAATGGTTAGATATAGGATTTGGTTAGGAAATGGAAAGGATTTACATGCATGGGTTTATGTTGTTTTTAAAAGTGAATTTATGAATTGATTATATTTAAAAAGACAAATATCTATTTTTGTTTATTTATTTTCTATTTAGATTAATTAAATTATTGTGAGTAGAATTTGAAAGAGATATGGATTTAGAATATCCAAAAATAGTAATTTCCTCATGATTGCCTTAAATGTATTATTTTCTCCGTATATCATAAAGGGAAGTCAGTTTAATTTTTTTAGACATTCCAATAATGAAAGAGGAAATAGGGCTATATGACTATTTGATTTGACCAAGTTATTGTGCCTTTGACTTTTTCAATGTTATCTATTGAATGAGTATGAATTTAAGAAATCCTAATATTAGATTTGATTAATGATTTGAATCCTTTTAGTAACTTTTATTCAAGTTGTATTTTGGGAAATGGGATTAAGTGTTAGTCCAAATTTGTAAGTCTTCCAGAAGATCTTAGAGAATGAGGTTTGTCGATTTCTGTATGTAAACCAGTTGTTTTCCTCTTGGGTAGTGCACGATGTCTTTTCAGTAATTTACCCAGTTTCCACAAACGAGGATGTTTTGTACCTCCTGTGAAAGGAGTGGACTATGTGTTTTGTTGCCTCCAAGATGTTTGGAGTGAGTTCTATTATTTGTTTCATTCTTGAGATGGAGTGGTTATGATGCCTAGGTTGTATACACTTGTGATTCCCTTGGTGGATTGTTTGGGTGTGTGTTGTCGAATAGAAGAGTGGCTTCCATTAGGGGCTAGGGCCCAAAGAGGTAAGACTAGGTAACCTTTGGAAGCAATTTAATCAAGTGATAACTAGATATAATTTACTTAGATTATTAGGATACATTTATAACTAATCAAGATAATTTATCCTCACTCATAGACACAAGGGCTCATTTATACTTGGGATGAGTGGGAAGCCCATAGATGGCATGGTCATCTATCTTGTCATTACGCGAGTTATTTTATGTTGCATGAGAGAGCTTGAGGGTCGTGGCTCGATTGAGGTCACCAGGATTACCAGAGCCTATGAAGAATTCCCAAAGGAGATCTCATGACAAACTATACAATGACACTCTATCTAGGACAACAATTGGTATATTTTTTATGTGTATGTTTCTCTGAACATACTTGATCTATTTTATGTTTGGAAGCAATTTGACCTATGTCTATGATGTGAATGTTTTACTTGAGTTGTACTTCTGTCATTCATTTATTTGGTTATGTCAGTATGATTTTGCCTTTGGATAGTGGTTGTAGTTTTGTGTCCATGTTACGTTGTTACTATCTCCTAGCATGGGGGGTGGGCCTTCGGGTACCTCTTGGTTTGGTGGAAAATGTGCCATACACCATTGGGTCCCTATTTATATTAAGTATTTGGTGGCTAGATATCTAGATGGACAACTCGTGGTTCTTGTTTTAAATTCTAGCATGGTAATATTTCAAATTGTATAAGTTATTTTATCCCTCTTATGTTTATGAGGTGGAATTTTGTAATTGTAACTTATTTATATTATTGCCTCATTCTGGGATTGAGTGATGTAACTATTTGATTAAATTATTATGAGAATTATATCTTGGATGTTTATCTTATTATGTTAAGTGGTATCCTTATGTTGTATGATGTTTATTTCATTAAGTTATTTTTTCTATGGTTATATGTAAGATGTTTGTGTGAGTTTAAGTAATCCCAACCTTGTAACCGTAGAGGTTGTTAATTATTACATGAATGTGCATGATAAATAAACTTTATAAAAAAAAAATTGTTTCGCTTAAGTCATTTATTACTGTAGACATACGAAATTAACATTATTAATTAAACATCACAATTAATTGAATCTAATTAATTAATTAATATCCTATAGTTCTTGATTTAATTAAATCACATATATCTAATTAAATCACTCATATACATTTCCTCTCATTTGATTTAAAATAAATACAAAAAATTAAATCAAATGTCATATCACCTAAACTACTATTAGATTAATCAAATCATGATTAGTTTAATCCTAATTACATGAATCCTCTAGATTCATCCACTTGCACAATAAATCACTTATTTGGAATATGCCCTCATTAACTCTCATGTTTGACTTTTTGGACAAACAAAATTCCCCAAAAAAACCCTCAACCATACTCATTTATTGCCATTTTCAAATTTGAATGGGCACATTGGCCAAAACTTGCAGAAGCATAGGCCGAACCAATTGTGACAAGTGGCTCTCTCCTATTGGATGCGATTTAGTCCCACATTTCCTAATATTGGCTTCCCTTATCTCAACTTCTCCTATTAGTTCAACACCTCTTCTCTCATTTTGAGGATCCATATTTGAAGGCATGTCCATTATAGGCAACTTGAGTTCATGAGCATCTTATTGTCTATCATCTCATCATCTTGGCAATATTTCTTATCAAGGGTTTGGAAAGGGCTCTTTCACATATTCAAACAACACCAATACACCATAGAATAGATACATTTCATGTCTTCTTTACATGTTTGATTTGGTTTTATCATTGTTTTTTAAGAATGTCATCTTATTCTATGAGGATGTTAGAATAATGCTAACCATTTGCAGATTTTCATGTTGACAAAAAGGCACTACAAGGAGGGTTGATTAAGCTTTCACTCCATTGACTATATTTTTCCATGGACTATGTGCTACATTTTATATATTAACATCTGTGTTCCATATAATATTTGCATTTTGAAGATTATGGATTAGGCTTGTTAGAGATAACGCCTCTACGTGACTGTTAGGAATCTTAATTAGCTCTATAGAATGGCTGGAAGTATTTCTTACATTTTATTTCATGTCTTCATTAAGAATGAGTCTTGAAGTTCTCATAGTTTTGTCAGTTAATAAAAATAAAAAAGAGGCCTAGTACCTTCCAGCAAGCATAGTTAAATACCAAAGTCAAAGCACATTCAACTTCAATGCTCTGATAATTCGAGGACAGTATTATTATTTTCTTTGTGTAGTTTTAGAAATGTCAAGCTATTAATGTAATTTTTTTTGTGGTTGTTTTAGAGTTTTACTCTTTTCCTTTATCATGCTTCCATGTAGTAGTGTCATTTTGAAGTACAGTCTCCAGGATTTAAATAATGTTCAATATTATATGTTGAAAAGGTCATCGGTATACATATATCATGGATTTCATCCCGCAAAAAAGCCTCAAAGTCTTCCTTTTCTTTTTACAAGCAATAAATTGGCTCGACGTTTCCAAATTATTTAGTCTTTATTAGGAAGTCACTTCAGGCATCAAACGACAAGCTTTTTTCATCATTAAATCCAATAGAAATTTGAGAGTATTTTGGGCAGCGTGATATGAATGTTAATGTCTGATTGTTTAGCAGTGTTTGCAAGTTTGTGACTATTCTACACTTCTCTAGAATCTGCTAACTCTTTCCTACAATCATTACATTCCATGTGATCATATTTTAGGAGAAGAATTATGCCTAATAGTTCACGCATCCGTTCTATACTTTTCATTTAATTATTGAATTCTCATTTAGTTCCATTTATTGGCATTAATTTGAAAGTTTCATGTGTATCTTTTGACAAATCTATTATGTGCATATCTTGCAGTTAGTACATTAACAAATGTAGTCGACAGGTCATAAGTCAAGGAACAGTCCTCATGGAGGATGAAGAATGCATGACTTTCATCAATTTTTGTGCAATAGATTTGGGTGAATGTTGATGAAATCTCTTCAGTAGGTTTATAATCATTAAGCAATGCAAGAATCTTTTGTTGATAAAATTAGCTGTAGTAGTTGTAGGGATTTATGAGTTCCAAACACTTAATGAAATTCGCATGCATCCAGCTAAAAAAAAGCCTTTGTTACATATCAAATCACCCAAAAGATAGATCTCTGATAGCAAGTTGACTCTTATATGCTTACCTTGGTCATTCTTCCTTAGGTTTGCCTACCAAATGCGTTTTCTTGAAACCTACTGGCCATGTATCCAAGTATATTTGCTTGAGTAGAAGATTGTTTATAGATGTGTCCAAATTTATAAAAAAAATAAAAATCAACTCTATGTTTGGTTTTCTTGATGTTATATCTTATGCAATAGATGGTGCCAATGATGACTAAAACGGTCCACTTTCACTTATTTTCATATAGAGGAATAGATAGAGCCTCTCTTTTTGTCTGATTCCTTAACTTGATGAATGAGTGTTTTTTAAATCAACTACTATCATGAAAATGAGGTTTTCACTGTTCATGACATAGATTAAAGCCTCTGGTAAAATTTGTATACATTTTGATGTCTATTGCTATCCTTAGCCATCTTGTATGAGATACGAATATCTTACCACAAATTGAACTGCATCATCATTACACCTGCCAACTGTATCTTGTGTAATAAGCTTTCTTAACCATTATTTTGCATTTTCTTTAAGGAAATGTGTCGAACAGTTGACTCCCCTTTACTGTGCTTTCTTTGAAGCATCCGGTCAAACAGGTTCAAGTTACTTTTCTATAGTCCCGTGCATATGCATCTACTAGGGAATGGAAAAGGTTGTAGAGTTTACTTTATAGTGGTCACCTGTACGGTGGGATAAGAAATGAATCCTATTTATTCTTGTACGAGGTCATTGTTACTACTCTCTATGCCATGTGTATTTTGGATTCGGTAGTGATATGCAAAATTCTTCAAGATGCTTCATGTTGTGATTCCTTCCTTTTCCTCTTCTTTCTTAAGCTTTGATTACCAGATAGAAAGCACGCATTGATCCATGGATCCATCTATTAAGAGTTCAGAATAAGATTTGCAGCCTTGTGATCATGCCAGGAAGACACTACAGAGATATAGTTTATTTCTCTCTAAATCTATTCTAATTTCCAATTTTGGAGGTCATTATGTTTGAAGTAAACTTCTTTAAATTTGAAGACCATCTACTTTCCATGCTTGCCTTTGTTGAGATACAACTTAATTTTCTCTTAATGCATTTGTGGTTCCTCTATTGGCTTTTCCTTTTGGAAATTTTTTTCTAAAGAGATCAAATCATAATCTGAACAGTCCTTGCTATGGCTTTATTCTCCATCTTATTTCTTACAGTCCTGGAGGTCAGTATGTTTGTAGATTTATTTGAATTTGAAGACCATCTGTTGCCTATGTTTGCCTTTGTTGAGATACAATTTATTTATCTCTGAATGTGTTCGTGGTTCTTCTATCAGCTTTTCCTTTTTGAATAAATTCATTTTATATTTCACAAGATAAGATAGCAATTAAGTGGAAGGCCTTGTCCAGTAAAAGTTGAAAGAATAAGCATCTCAAACTTTACACTCAGAGGCAAAGAATCAAGTCTGCAATTTTTTTGTTAAGAGTTCAACATAAGCTTTGCAACCTTGTGGGAGTAATTAATGCATCGACCCAACAACTATTTAAGACTGGAGACACTGATAGCGCAATAGTTCCTTGTGTGTATTTTAATATCAACTGTTGTCTTTACAGTGCTGCAAATTATTGATGTCAATTGCATCAGTTTGAAACATTTCTTTCAACACATTTATTAGTTGTCCTCACACTTGCCAATAGTGATAGCTTGAAAGTTTATAAAAAATCTACTTAGTGATCTTTTCTTGTCAGATAGTGATGACTGATTGGGAAAATTTCTTGAAGCGGTACGAGTGAGGGGAGAGATTAGACTTAGAAGGCTCAGGGTTTGAGCAATGAGGGTGTAATTATTTTCAACTCTCTATAAAGTTAAATTTGTAGCCTAATCAATACAAATCTATTATTACTGATGCCATTTGCTTGCTCAAACAGGGACCTGGAAAGCTGTGAATTTGAATTTTCAATATGATTTTTAACTTGAATTTGTTTTGCAGTAATTGGCATAAATCTGTAATCATGTTATCATAAAGCTTTTGTGCATGTACTAAACTAGTGTTGTGGGCCATACCATTGTATAACACACAAACCCCAAGCCTCCTAGCCAGTTAAATTATATCTTCTATAATTTGGTCTTGGCCAACATTACAATGATTCTTTAAATATTTGTTCTTGTGATCACAACCTCTTCAATATTTCGCTTCAAATTTCTTTGAGATTTTTTTAGGTTTATTGAGGGGTTTATGAAAACTTGACATATTTTTGGTTTTCATTTTTGGTAGGTGTACTTTCTGTGACTTTATGACTTGAGGATGCGATAGATCTTAGAAAGCTTTATTATGGACTGATTTTACACTTTTTGTTTCCAATTCTTGAAGGGATCAAGCATAATTATCTATATCATCAAAAATTCCCAAAGAATACTTTTTTGTTTATTTGTTATTGATTCTTTGTAGATGGATTCATTATGTTTGATTCTTTGACATATCATAAATCTTATTTCTAATAACTTTGTACTATTTCCAGGGGTAGCGTTGGAGTTGATTGTTGGAAATAAACAAAGGCAATAGAGGATTAGAGTTAGAAAAATGAACATTGCATGAAAGACTTGAAAAAAATAAAGCATTTTTTAATGCTTGTGGTTATAATTCAAGGCTCCAATTCATACTTTAGTTTTCTGTTTTGAACCAAGTTAATTTTGGATTTGGGCTTAAAATGGAGAACTAATTTGATCTTTTCAAAGCTGGTTAAAAGGAACCTTAAACATTTACTAGATTTGAATTTGGACTTAAAATTGAACAAGGCAACTTCACATCTAATTTGGTACTTTTAAAACGAATTCATCACTGCTTTATGGACATAAAATGAACAAGTGTTTGTCATGTTTTGCAATTTTTTTCACAAATTAACATCATTTAAAATGTCTATGCACTTCTCTCATGCTTCATAGTGATCTTGAGAATCAAAAGCATTTTTATGATATTAAGTTGTCAAAAATATTGCCTCCAAATTTTGATTTGGGAACTTAAAATTGAACAAAACATCTTGCGAGTGTGAGTAAACTTATTGCAAGTGCTCTCCCTTTGTTTCTAAATGAAGGTTGATCAAACTACGAATATTTTTACTCAATTTTGTCTATCTTAGAGGGCTTTCCTTGTCGGAAAAAGTACTCACCCAAGGGAATGACCCAACCGAGAACACGCTAAAGCTAAGCGATTTCCAATCGGTATATAAGAGTGGATTCTTGAGGAAAGTTCAAGAATCATGAGGATTATTCCGACAAGATGGATAGAAATGGACTCTCACCGACATTGGATAATCCCCTAGGAATGGAATACCTAAATTAAAACCCTTTGTTTAGAAAAAGGCCAAATCCTTGTCTATTTTGTTGGTGCAAAAGGTCATGTCCTTGAAGCCACCCCACGTTATACATGCGGTTTTCTGGTAGAGATGGAAAGTATGCTATGGGAGATTCATGGATACTAATGCTTGGCTGACCCAAGAAGTCTATGCATTGTAAGGGGGATCCTGTGTGGTCAAGCATTTAGCCATCTGCACAAAATATGTGCAGTTGGACTCATCCAAGTGGGAGCCCAACAAAATATTTTCACAGCATCTTAGGTTCATAAAAAGTTCTTGGAAGTAAAGAATACATTGCTTGGTTTTTCAAACATTTGCAAAACAAACATTCATAGGACCTTCAAATTTCATACCCCTTTAAGGAAACAAATACCTTTGACGAATTAAAGCACTCTTGCTTTCCCTAGGAATCATATCCTTAGAGGTTTCTAAGTGATCGGGTTCTATCATCATTTGTTTTCAATAGGGTTAAACATAGGAAACTTTGGCCCTAGTTTCCTTGATTTTCACACAATGGACCTTGTGGGATGAGAAAGAAAGTATGACATTAGACATATAGTTTTAAACATAAGCAAGCAAGTGTTTTTTGTAAAAAAAATTCATTAAGCCAAGATAAAAAGACAAACTGGATTGCACATGTGTTTTCTAAAATGATTGGTTTACAACTTTTACAAAAAAAAGGATTCAAGAAACAATCCTGAGTTGTATGCATTCTATTATCAACAGAATCCCAAAATTTTTGAAAGTTTTAATTTCCTCCCATAGGAAGTATAGCGTGTTCCTCAACACTGAGGTCTTGTAACAAGAAGTGTTATCTAGGTCAATTTTAGGATCAAATTCAATCACTTTCATCCATCTCTCAACCATCAAAATTAGTCAAAAAATCACCTCACCAAAAACTCTTGGAATCTTTGTCAACATCTTTTATGCTAAAATGTTAGGCAAAATCAAAACCACTTTGTTTGACTTAACACACCTAGTCAAACCATCATCTTATACATGATTTTTCTCTAGGATAACACAACTTTCTCGGGTTTACGAGTTCATCTTATTTGGCTTAACACACTTAGCCAAATTATCAAATCATCACCTCTTTTGACTTAACACACTTAGTCAAAGTGTCCTCCTATGTACAAGTCCACTCTAGGATAACACAACTTCCTAGGGTTTTACAAGTGCATTTATCATATTTTGTTTGACATAACACATTTAGTCAAACTATTAATCCAATCGCGATCAATCAAAGTCCTAAAAATTTTAGCATTTCTTTCAAAGTTTTTTTAAGAGTTCCATTCATCCGTATCACTCACCTTTCATTTACCTCATCCTCGTCATCACTTTGATTCTTCAATTATCCTAGTTCTTCGCTTCTTTGAACCTAAGGTTTAGACCGATCTAAAGGATTAGAGGTCCATCTCTTACATTCTTTAAAATTGATCTTCATTTTATGGTTCAAACTTGATCTCAACACAAGAGGGACATGGAATATAAACTTGATCCATTCATTATGAGAAATTTGAGGCAACCAAACTATCCAAGTCTCACAATGGCAATTTATTATCAAAACTCACATTTATGCAATTCAAACATGGCATCATTATATCCTCCAAACTTCAATGATACAAATGTGAGTATGCCCAATCTAAAGTTTGGAACACCTTTCCCAATGATAGATTTAAATCCAAGTCCAAATCTGAAAATCTATCAACCAAACACTCAATGCATGATTTTTCGAAACAACATCATCCCACTAAATCCATATATGTCAAAAAAAATTTGTCAAACATAACCATTTCGAATCCACACTTGGTAAATTTTGGGGTAGACATGTTTGCAAATCCCATCAATGTTGTTCAAAATCCAAGCAATATATTGGAAACTCCATATGTTGATTCAAGTCAAGGTAACACCATGCAAAATAAAAGTTACCTAAATCAAGGCAATATGATTCTCAATGAAAAAAAAGTTCAAAGTCAACCTAGAATGCTGAATCAAAACATCACACCAAATCATCCCATTTTTCCATCTATATCGCAACAACAAGTGGCAACCATCCAAGAAATCCTAATGGTCAACTCCATTCCCATTCAACCACCACCACCACCAAAATACAACATGGAAAATTAATTCTCCATCATGTTGCAAGCTCCTCAAGAAGCTTCCCACAAAAAGGCGCTCCAAAACTAGAAAGCCCAGTAAGCCGCACAAGTTGTGCAAGCCGCTCAAGCAAACCAACAAGTACATGCTCAAGCTCAAGCCCAACACAAAGATCGACAAGTGCAAGCACAATTCCGAACACTATTGTAAGCAATCCATCAACAAGTGCATCACCAAGTAGCTCAACAACAAGCCCAACAAAAAGAATTGTTGTCACAACAATGACACGACCAACAACAAGCGTTGTTGGCTCAACAACAAACACAGGCATTACTCACTCAGCAAAGTTTGTAACAGATTCCCACCACAATTGTTGAAATCAAAAATAAAGATCAATCTATCAATAAGCACCTTTAATATGTTTCCACCTTGACCAAAGATCAAATCAACATACACCAAGAGCTACTTTTCAATCATGATCAAAATCCAGCAAAAATACCCAACAATGATCAAATTGAAGAAATGTCAACATCACTTGATCATATGGTTGAAGACATTGGTAATCTCTCTTCTAAAATTGTTCAAAACAATGTTCAAGATCTTGAAGATGCTTCTACCCCATCTAGTGATCAACTCAACATTCATCAAGAGCCACTTTTTAGTGATCCATTTTGTGTTACAATTATTTGATGCCATTGACATAATCTATGATCCATCGACCAATGATCATATTGAAAAGGTCTCTACATCACCTTATGAGTTAGAGGACATATCTCAGGAATGTATTCCAAAGCATGATCAAAATCTATCACCAAGGTCTAGCAATGTTCCTTCCCAAGACATATTGGCATCCTTTGACCTCATGGTTATAGATATTGAAGGAATCCCTAGCTCAAAATTTGATCCAAATCCACTCAAATCTCAAGAGAATATTGAGCCACTTCCAAATGATGATGTCCATGAACCCACTCTAAGCAATCCATCCTTTGCAAGTGACCCATGTCAAGAAATTGATCCAAATCATGTTAAAAATAGCTCTAAACTCACTCAAGATCAAGAATTTGTATCTCCAAGATACTACAATGATCTAATGGGCACTCTCCTATCTATACAAGATTTCACAAATGATGATCACATCCATATAGCACACACTCATCTATCTACCCATGAGATTCTTTGTTTGGATGGACACGTAGATGGTCTTCATTCAAAACAAGAGTCTCATACTCTTGACATCACTCCCAAGGAACAAGAGTCTCCTACTCTTAACATTTGTACACATGACCAAAATATGGAAAATTTTGGAGACATAGCAGAAAAAAATCATGAAGAAGGCTTCTATAGAAGTTCTTAATCAAAAACATCTTGTGGAGACATAGCAGAAATGGGTCATGAAGAAGACTCCTACATAAGTCATGAATTAGGAACATCATGTGAAAGCATACCAAGAATGAATCATGAGGAATAATTTTACAAGGACAATGAGGCATCAAAACTTCTTAAAGAAGCCTTACAATCTGATATCTCACAAAATCAAGCCAAAGATATCAATCAAGAAGTCATCCCACATGTGGAGGATCCTATCACTTATAAAATTAGATCACTCACCTTTCTTAGGGAAAGCTATCTAATAAAGAAGTTGTCACTTTTAAAGATCCACCACAGAGCAGAGAAGGATTAGCACCTTGTTTCCAAGGTAAATCATATCTTATTGCAAACAAAATGTTTCAACGGATGAATTATCAAGGTAGAGGATTAGGCCTACATGAATAGGGTATCCTAGAGCCAGTGTAGATTATTAGCAATCCTAAGCATCAAGGCCTTGGTTATTCAAAAATCAAGGCATATAAACAAATAAGTGAGACTTCCACAAAACTGAGGGCAACTTCATCTCGAGCAAACATCAACATAGGGAGCACAAAGAATCCTTATGATGAAACCAATGCCAATGCTACAACTAGCCATGTCATGAATCTTCATCCACCCATCATCCTATCCACAAATTGGGACCAACAAAAAAATAAAGATTTGAATCAAAGGACCAAGAACATCATGAAAGAACAAGTAGCAAAGCACAAAGGACAAATCAAATACAAGTGGATACTGAAGAATACAAAGAAATATTATCCCTATCAAACTCCATCAGTCAAAGAAACTACGGGACAATATCAAAAAGGGAAAACTATCCATCAAAGATGTCCACAAAGGAAAAAGAAAGCTTCTCAAGAAACATACAAAGTGTATCAAGCAGTTGGTCCTCATTTCATGCACACTTCCATATCCACTCATTATTTCTCATCTTCACAAGTTTGGAGAGTCAAAGGTTCAAAACCATCAACGAATCCATATTTTACTCCTAAACACACTCCATTGATGCCTCCACACATGATATGCAATTCTCAAGTTGACCATGTGTTTGCAATGATCCTTCATCATAAAGATTCGGAAGGCACTCTATTGTGATTTGTGCACAAAAATAGAGTTAACTCCGATATCAGCAAAATAGATTAGGGATCTCAAAAGTTGCTTTCAAGTGCACATATCTTGGAAAATAAACTTCTTCAAGAAGGATACCGATGGCATGTTATGAAAAAATCATCAATGTCGGAATCACCAGGTTGTTCAACATCAGCTTAAAATCTCTCAAAAAATACAAAAAAAAAAACCAAAAAAATTCAGAAAAGGGATTGAAAACAATAAAGAAAAAATTCATCATCAAGCAAAAACCATTTCAGTGGTGCTTTGGACAGGTACCATGATGAAAACCTAGAAAATAGGCGTCATGTGTAGAATCGAGCATCTATGTGAGTTAGTTGAGGAGAAATAATTTTATCGCATCCATACATAAAGCCAACATTCTAGCCATATCATTTGTTCATCCAGGAACTGTTTATCCAACCCATTACCATTTATCTACCCTATCTTAATCTTGGCCAAGTTTGGTATAGACTTCACATGTGTTTTATGGTAGGAATCTTGACATGGGTCATTTTCATTGATACCATCCAATCCAAATGTTATTTGAGAAATAAAGCATTATCGAAATGATCATCCTCTATCTAAACCCATTATCTTATCACAAGATGATCCATATCCATTCATCCATCAGTCTATCCAAGAATCCATCCATGGCCATTCAAACATTGCTAGACACTCGGGGCAAATATTTAGATCTTGCTTTGGGAAAAAACTTTGATCTATATCATCCAACTTATGTGGTGATCTGAGCATTAGCAAACGTGAAATCAAATTGGTCAAAGAATTTGCGAGCCAAAAAATCCAAATCACTAGCCCATGGTATATTTTGACAAGAAAACGTTCTTTATCAAGTTTTATCTTTCATCAAACATCACTCTGAACAACCAATATCAGTCGTATCTAATGTGTACATCTATGTCGCATCAAATCATCAAAGTAATTTTGTTCCAAATCAAGCTTCATCAATCTTGATCATTTGAATTCAATCAATTATCACCTTGTTTGACTTAACACACTTAGTCAAACTATCATCTTGTGCATGAGTTTACTCTAGGATAACACAACTTCCTTGGGTTTACAAGTTCATTATCATCACTCTGTTTGGCTTAACACACTTATCCAAATTATCAAATCCATAATCACCTCGTTTAGCTTAACACACCTAGCCAAATCATCCTTTTTGTATGAGTTTACTCTCGGATAACACAACTTCCTAGAATTTACAAGTGCATTATCACTTTTGTTTGACTTAACACACTTAGTCAAACTATCACTCCATTAATCCGATTGATCAACATTGAGCTTGGTTTTCAACAAAATCCCAAAACAAAGCACTGATATCATCACATATGCATATCCAAACTGTCAAATCATGCCAAAATCTAAAAACATCCAAATCTATCAAAAAATCTCTAAAAACATTAAAAAATTCATCAGAAAAAACCAAAAACATTCAAAAAATTCATCAAAAATCCAGAAACATACAAATCATCAAAAAACCAAAAACATGTCAAAATATCAGAAAATCTTCAAAAATTCATCATTGAGTCTTGTCAATCTTTCACCTTGTCCAAACTACATTGTCTTTGAGCTTGAACATAGGCAAGGTTGATCTTTGATCATCCCCCAAGACAGTTAGGGTCAATCCTTAAGTGTTTGTTGCATTGGCAATCCATTTTCCCATCTATTTTTTATGGATGGTTCAGTCCTTAAGCATCTGTCGCATTAGCAATCCGTTTTCCCATCTATTTTTTCAATTAGGATTAGTCCTTAGGTGTTCGTCGAATTGGAAATCCATTTGTCCATCTAATTTTTACAGTTAAGGTCAGTCCTTAGGAATCCGTCACTTTGGCAATCCATTTTCCCATCCATTGTTACAGTTAGGGTCATTCCTTAGGCCTCTCTTGCATTGAAAATCCATTGGCCCATCTATCTTTTCATCAAGTCAAATTTGTCATTAGTCGAACTACATGGTATCTACGTGTATAACGTAGGCAATTCTAATCTATGGATCATCTCCTAAGAAGCCTAGGATAGGTCTTTAAGTTAGTCTGTTAATCGTAAATCTTGAAAATACCAAAAATAGCCTCAAAATATTTTTAAAAACCAAAATGGTACATCCATTTCATCTTGCTTTCACCTATGATTGTCATCACTCAAAATAAATTCAATCATCACTCTCACCCTTTGCTCAGTCATTCAAAAAAAAAATTAGTAGGTTCTAAAGTGAACACGTAATCATCAGAGTCTTAAGCGTAAGTCAGTAAGCAAGCAAGTTGGTCAACTCGGAGTATCAATAGCTTATCACCCCAATCGGTCTCAGCAAAACCTTGATCACTACATGTCCTAGGATGAAACTTTTCTATGATGGACATAAGCATCAGGTACCCCACAATATCTTAGCCTTGGCTAGTGATACGAATAAAATTAGCTTTTTTGTTTACTTTATTTTGGTCTTTTTCACTTATCTTATTTTGCACTCATTCCAAGAAACTATCCATGATGCCTAAACAAATCAGGTTTAGAGAGAAAGGAATGGGGTAGTGATCATTATCTTTTTATCTACTGTGCTTGTTGAATATTCTTGTAAAATAACTTCGTCATGCATACTTTGTTTTTTTTGTAGGAAGGATGTTATAGGTATCTTGTTGAACACATAAGAAAGCTTTCCTTTTTGCAGCTTGGCCAGAGATGTCCAGAATATCTGAATTACATTCTGAATAAGGTTATGTTTGTCAAGTGTGAACAAGAGTACTCCTATCTGTTTGACAAGTCAAAGTCCATCACACTAGGCGCCACGCCATCCTGGTTCTTAATTCCTTGATGCATCGCACCTACATGTGTCATCAAACATAAACAAAGGTATGCTCTTTTCCCATCCTTGGATAAGCAATACATCATCATCATTCATCATCATATCCAATAAAGTCTCGATGACTAGGGGACTAGTTATACTTCTTCATCTTCTTGAATTTAAGGGTTGGTCCCTCTCATTCTTCTATCCTCTTTCATGCTAACAATGCATCGATCCTACATCCATCTTGTATTTTTCAGAATCATTTTATATAATCATAGCACAACATCATCCACCTCACATCTCATTTTCATAATCATTTAAGTTGTTTAGGATAATATAAATTTATTATTCTAATTATCATATATATCATATAGTCTAACCATCCATATATCCATTTTGAACCTCTTTATCATGGGATCGACCTCAAATCAAATATTTTCGATTGATATCTCAAGGGGGCAATGTACTAACATACATCTTTTCACTGGGGCATCTAAAAATGTACATTTCCTCAAAGAGGGGCAAAATTTAGACATACAAAATTAACATTATTAATTAAATATCACATTTAATCATTCTTCCCTCTTTAATTAATTAAATCTAATTAATTAATTAATCTCCTATGGTTTCTAATTTAATTAAATCACATATATCTAATTAAATCACTCATATACATTTCCTCTCATTTGATTTAAAATAAATACAAAAAATTAAATCAAATGTCACATCACCTAAACTCTTGTTAGATTAATTAAATCGTGATTAGTTTAATCCTATTTAAATGAATCCTCTAGATTCATCCACTTGAAAAATAAATCACTTATTTGATTTATTAAAACACCTATTTTCCCTCACAAGGGAATATTCCTAAGGAATATGCCCTCATTAACTCTCATGTTTGACTTTTTGGACAAACACAATTCCCCCCCAAAAATCGTCAACCATACGCATTTATTGCCATTTTCAAATTTGAATGGGCACATTGGCCAAAACTTGCACAAGCATAGGCCAATCCCATTGTGACAAGTGGCTCTCTCCTATTGGATGGGTTTTAGTCCCACATTGCCTAATATTGGCTTCCCTTCTCTGAACTTCTCCTATAAGTTCAACCCCTCTTCAATCATTTTGAGGATCCACATTTGAAGGCATCTCCATTATAGGAAACTTGAGTTCATGAGCATCTCATTGTCTATCATCTCATCATCTTGAAAATATTTCTTATCAAGGGTTGGGAAAGGGCTCTTTCACATAATCAAAGAGTGCCAATCCACCATAGAATAGATACATTTCATGTCTTCTTTACATGTTTGATTCAGTTTTATCAAATTTTTTTAAGAATGTCATGTTAGTCTATTAGGATGTTAGCATCATGCTAAGCATTTGCAGATTTTCATGTCCACAATTACAAATTCCTTTAGGGTTACTTGGCGGGGCTTTACACCCCAACCGGGGAAAAAGAGGTGGGATTTTTTTAATATATCAAAAGATTTTGGCAAGTCGATAGAGAAGGACAAAAAAATTAAATGTCAATTGGCATCAACATTAATTGTTGTATGGTTTATGTGCAGTGATGATTATTGCAAAGTAATAAACTAGTTCATGTTCTTCTTCATAAGGCATTGTTGGTTTATTTTTGTGGGCTATGGTAATAGTTTGCACTATTTTCTATAAGGAATTGGTGATTTTTGATCTATGCATTTAGAAATACTATTTCATTTATGGTTCCTATATACTAGCCATGGTTGGAAAAGAATTAAATAGATCCTATGTTTATACTTTTTGAATGATAGTTGTTATTTGTGTAGACCTCAATAAGGATTATTTAGAGTGGTAGGTTGTATATTAAGAGTGAGATGAAACATTGGTCTCAGGATTGATTATATTCCCAGATTAACATACATTGTCCACAAGAATAATCAATGGTGCTATGATTTTTTTTTTATAATTAAACATCGAATGACATCAACATTAATTATTGTATGGTTTTCCTATAGTGGTGATGGTTGTAACATATATATCAGCATATATTTTTTTTTCTATGTATATATGTGTTGCATTTGGTGCATGCACAATATGCAATACTATATATGAATGTTGGTTACATATAGTTTCACACATTTTTTGGATTTTTTCTTTCCTTTTTTTTTGTAAAGACAACATGAAAAACATAAGCCTGAGATAGTTAATTCACACAAGAATAGGTACCATGTGTTTTAGTTAACAAAATAAATTTGAATAAAATCATAATCCTGCTATCGATTAGGAAAATTGAAACTGTCAATTGAAACATATGTACCCATTCTATTTTCAAATGTTCTAGAAATTTTGGATGAATTGATAGAGGGCCAAGCCATGGCAAGTAGATTTCTTTTATTTTGGAGAAGTTTAATTATAAGCCTACAAAAAAATATAGCAACTATCTTATGAAAATAATTAACATAGTACGGATATATATATTAATGTTGTGTGCATATGATTTCACATACATACATATCTGCACATAGAGATGAATATTGTCTATGTCTATTTTAACAAATATACATATCTGCACATTGGGAATGTAAAATTAAACGTACAACAAAAGAAGGATTTGTCTCCACCCTGCCGCATTGGGTCATGGAGCCTCATAGGCTCTCACCAAACCCTCGAGAAAGAACATACACTGTCCACCACTGTGATCAATGCAGAAACCATTTTTTCTTATTACACTTGATATGAAGGCTTTTATTGTAAGAATTATTTTTTGAGGATGAAAGAAATAACAACCATCATCCCAAAACAATAAAAATGTGGAGGAGTATATACGAATGTTGTCTACATATAATTTCACATACATACATATCTAGACATAGGAAAATAAAAATGGAACACCACAAAAAAGGCACATAATTTTTGTGTCTATATATTTCCAAGCAATCGATTCCTACATATGCATCCAATGAATGCAATATATATATATATGCAGTTGCAAAATAAAATATACACCAATATATGTATCTAAATTTAGAAGCACATATATACGGATTGTTTATTGTTGTTGAATAGCTTCAAAAATATTATTTCAGTTATGATTTCCATATAGTGGTGATGGTTGGAAAGAAATAAAATAGCCCACATATACACTTACAAATATGTATATATATATATATGCATCTAAAGTTATATGTAGATAATATAGATATATATCCATAGGTGGACTTGTCAATAGAGAAATCACTCTGAGAGCAAACAAAATAAACATAAATTGGCATATTCTATGAAATAAACATCACTTGGCATAGCATGGTATGGCAATATCACTTGTGTGCATCTGATTTCACAGACATACATATCTGTGCATAGGGATGAATTTTGTTCAGGTCTAATTTCACAAATGTACATATCTACACATAGGGAAAGTAAAATGAAACACAACTAAAGAAGGCCTACTCTCCACCCTACCATATTGGGTCATGGAGTCTCATATGCTATCACTAAACCCCCAAGAAAGAACATACATTGTCCACCACTATGATGAATGGTGAAACCAATGTTTCTTATTATGCTTAATATAAAGCCTTTTTTTGTAAGAATTCCTTTTTAAGGATGAATCAAATAATAACTATCTTCCCAAAATAAATAAACATGGGGATGTGTATATATGAATTTTGTCTAAATCTAATTTCACATACATGCATATTTGCACAGAGGGAAATAAAAATGAAACACAATAGAAGAAACACATACTTTTTGTGTCTATATATTTCCAAGGAACCAATTCCTACATATGCATCCAATGTATGAAATGCATATATATGTAGTTGCAAAAGAAAATCTACACCGATCTATACATATCGAAAGTTATATGTAGATATATACACATTGTTGATTGTTTTTCAATAGCTTAAAAAATATTATTTCATTTATAGTTTCCATGTAGTGGTGATGGTTGCAAATAAATATAATAGTCCACATATATGATTAGAAAGAAAAATCTATACAAATATATATGCATCTAAAGTTACATGCAGACAACACACATTTATATCCATAGGTGGACTTTTCAATAGAGAAATAAACAGAGAGAAAAGGAAATAAACATCACTTGGCATACATTGGAATGGAAACATTGTTTCATGTATGGTTTCCATATAGAGTCAATGACAAGAATAATAGTTAGCATTCTAAAGTTACCAAAGCAATTAAACAATTTATGTTATTTTCAATAAGGAATTGTTGACTATTATTTTGTAGCTACAAATGCTATTAAGATTGTGAGCCACCACTATGACAAGTATTTTTTCAAAAAAAATACATAGATATCCACACCTAAACTTATCAATACATATGAGAAAAAATATAGATAAGTTTAAATCTAGATATATATGTATGTTGCCTAAGCATAGGAAATAAACATCACATGTCATATCTTCTCACAACAAAATTGTTTCATGAATGGGTTACAATAATATATTACATTTGAAACTTACCAAAGTAATTAAGAAGTTTATTTTATTGTCAATAAGGCATTGTTCAGTGTTGGGTTCTAGCTTGAGCTACACAACATACATAGATATCCACAACTATGAATGTGAGAATATATATATGTAAAAGTTTAAATGTAATTACATGTATGAACAAGTATAAATGTAGAAATATATGTGTGTTTTGTGTGCATATTTGTTTAGATACATATATGTGTAACATGGATTTATGAACGGAGAGCCAAGACCAATATATTCAACATTCAACCAACATTAAAATATTAAAACCACACTTATGAGATTGAAATAAGTATGGGTTCAAGGGAAAAAATATTATAGCCAACCATATGATATCCATATGCAACATGACTTTATGAATTGACATCCCAAAGTAGTAGAGAGAAAATTTAAGTAGCATTAGAATATTATAAAGGACATGTGAACCCCTAAACCTAAAAATGCACAAGAGCAACAAAACACATTAGTATGTTAGATCAAATGCATGTACATAAGAGTAAGAGTTTCTCCATAAAATTCCTCTATTTAAACTAAAATTAGGAACAAAGATGAAGAACACAATACAATAAATAAAATCAAATCCTCATCAACTTAATAGAATGATGATCCCATGGGGGAATTGGTGCCAATGAAGTGTTGCAATTGACCCCTTCCCAATTCCTAAGTTGTTATGTTGATGAGTGTTAAATGGTCAAATCTACAAAGATATTTGAGCATAACCTTTCTATAATTTATAAAAAATGGTGGATGATTGAGTGCAATGGGAAAAATTATCTCTCAATGTGGAGAGAGTAACTTTGTATGAAGATTCTGGATGAGAAATGAGGAGAGGAGTATCCAATTTATAGACTTCAATTTGGAAGAGGTGAGAAAGTTTGAGCAATGTGGGACAAAGGATAATCCAATGGCATTGTGCCACTTGTCCACATGTGGTTGGAGGATGAAGGAGCACATTTTGGCCAATGTGCATGATAAATGCATAAATTTGAATTTGAAATTGTGAGTTGACTTGTTGAAGAGGGAAAATAAATGAAGTTATGTCACTTGGCTCAAGGTCAAGGACATGTAAGAGGTCTTAAATTCCTTATTGGAAGGACTAAGTCCACTTGGCGTTTTGAATTCAAATGAGGGAATATTCCCTTTTGATGCTTTGTGAGGGAAAATAGAGAATTAAATAAATCAAAGTAATTGATTTATTGTGCAACCTGCATTCTCTAGGGGATTTTAATGAAATGGGTTAACTTAATCATGGTTTCGATTAATTTAATGAAGAATTAGGTGATGTGACAATTTAGACTTAGATTTATTAATTGATTTAACTCGAGAATTGAGAGGAAATGATTTATCAGATAAATGATTTGATTTATTTAATGAAGAAGGAACATATTAGATTAAATCAGATAAGGTTTAATTTATTTAATTTAATAAGAGGACTTTAGAGAATTTAATCAAATAAAATGATTAACTTAATTAAATAGATATGTAAGGTTAAATTAATTAATTTAATCACTGAAAGAAGACTTAATCCAATAAATAATGATTTATTAAATTAAGAGATAAAATGTTGATGAAATGCTGAGAAAATGATTTAAGAGGAAATGTTGTTAGTAAATTGGGATTAGGTGTGCCAAAACGAACTTGTACATTTTCCATGTCTATATTTTCCCTGCTTTGAAGCAATGTACTTGTTGCGTTCGTTCAAAGAATAAACTATTGTGATCAACGGTCCAGGATTTTCTTGAGTTTTTTCAAATGCCCCAGTGCTGTGCTAGCAGAAGGATAGTGCCCCCTCCAGAGATCAGATGAAAATTTTGATTTTTTGGATGATCTCGTGAAAAAGATGACAAGGTACCCGACAAGCCAGAAATGCTCTAGAATGCTAGAAAAATGGATTAAAATGCCGAAAGGGATGCAGGATGACTCTCGATTGCATGAAAATGGGTTCGAGGGACCAAAACCCTAATTTTCATGCTTAAATAGACCTCGAGGGGTCACTTTAAATACATTTGCACTCTTAACCTTGAAAAATGGGACACTTGAGCTCTGAGTTTTAGAGAAAATGGCACAACAACAACTTCCTCTTTATGTGTCAGAGCGGGTATGAGTACATCAGTGACCAGTCACCGCAGGACATGCAGTATGTACCGCTATCCAACCTTTATTTTTCTCGTTATTCACATAATAATTAGCTTTAAATTTTGGTCGAGGTGGCGCGATGCAATATAGCACTGTGGAAAAATTTCAAATAGGGTCACGCGGTCCTATATAGGGTCACTTGTGCATAGAGTGTCGCGTAGGCGAGTTTAGCTTTAAGGATTTTTTGGTCATCAAAGTTGGTCGCTTCCACAAACTATGTCGTGCAGGCCCATTTGTCTATTTCTACTATCAAAGTCCACTGCGCGGGCTAGTTTGTAAAATTTAGCTATCTAAGTCCACCGCGCGGCACTATTTGGAAAATTACAAACTGCGTCGCTTTTGGAAACAACATCGCTTTTGTTGTTTCAAAAGCAAAAGGCGATACAGACAATAGATTTTTTTCTAGGGAAGTTGATGCATCACTTTTCCTTGTGTAGGAGAGACATGAGGTCATTCACTTGAGAAAACATTGGTAGCCAGTACTCGAGAGATTACAGGTTATGCACATATTCCTTCAGGAGTAGCTTGGGATGCTTGATTTGTGGTTCATTGCTTATGTTCCTCCTATTCGAGCATATTTGGGCATGATGCATTCCTTGGCCAAGCAATGGAATAGCGAGACATCATTTTTTAATCTTCCTCCCGGTGAGGCTACCATTACTCTCGAGGATGTCTGGCGCATCCTGCGACTACCCATTCATGGATTGCGAGTGATTTATGATTTGGATGAGGGTAGGGATGCCTGCTTCAGTGTAATGGGTGTGGTGAGCTCATGCTTTGCCATGGTCTGATAGATTTGGAGAGGTACAGTGGTATAGCCCCTACTTACAACTTGATTGTGGTCATCATTATTTCTGGCCTTGTGGCTCCTAATCGGTGCGACCGATATTTTAGTCTCAGTTGGGGACTAGCATGGCATTAGATGTGTGCTTTCCAAGTGTGCTTTTCCTAGGGACTAGTATTGTTGGCTTCCTTATACTGAGACTTTCATGAGTTCACCTATTTGGAGGGTTGGCCTCTTGGGGCTGGATTGACCCTTCTCCACATTTGGGTCTCAGAGCGGATTCTGGTGCTTCACCCGATTGTGACATCGATGGTTCTAGACATTGATGACCCCATCGTGTGGTGGTATGGTGGGGTGAGGATTCACTTCACTCACATGGGTAGAAACGGCATAGCCCATTGGCAGCGGGTTCTAGATGAGATAACTGTGTTTGTATGGAGGCCATGGATGGGCATAGGTCCATGGATGGATGATGTTGAGTAGCTTTTCTTCGCTCGCTAGGATAGATTCATGCAAGGCCGAGAGCACACTCTGATAGAGAGGTACCTTCCTGATAGGGTAGCTAGGTAGTTTGGTGAGGTGCATGATATACCTGATGGTTAGTACATGGCACTCTTCGCGAACTCGACTAGAGAGACCGCATGGGGACTCCTTATTCCAGCAAATGAGGCAGTTTCCTCATTTCGATAGTTGGTGGCTTGACCATGGCCATATGATCAGGGGCCAAAAGATGCAGGGGTGACTCCAGCGTACAGGGCATGGTTTAGTCCACCATTGAGATTGAAAGTTCTTGGGATAGTGCTTCCATGTTGGAGGCCCAGAGGTAGGTCAATAGGAAAAGGTCGGGGAGGTGTACCACTAGTGCAACCAATATTAGGATAGGATGGGTAGCCCTAGGTAGGCCCATAGCAGTGTCCAGTAGTACATCCAGGAGGGCATCCAATAGGGCAGCCAATGGGACAGCTAGGTGGACAGCCAGTAGGATAGCGAGGTGCATAGCCAGCAGGATAGCCAGGTCCCCATGATGTACTGATTCAACAATTACAGGGTCAGGTATAGGTTCTAATGGCAGAGTGAGATGAGGCTCGGCAACAAGTTTCTACAGTCACAGCTGAGAGAGATTAGGCACAATCTGAGAGGGATCAAGAGATTGACCGATGGAGGCAATTAGAAAGTGTAACCTCCATAGCTTGGGGTCGATCAATTGACATTTGGGAGTATAGAGAGACCATCAGAGAGGATGACTACTATCGGTAGCACTACCGATAGCTAGTGCCATCAGGCAGTAGAGTGCCAGATTTCTCCCAGCAAATAGGGAGGCGACCGACAGAGGCTCATGGTGAGAGACAGGATGGGGAGGACAGTAGCCACTTTTTGATCACTAGATAGTTTGTTCCATTTTTTATATACGGGCTGCAACATTTTGGCCTTATTGTACCATATATTCAATGTACACTTGATCTTATTTGTATCATAATAGTATTTTTTGATGATGTATATGAGATGATTCGTCCTTTATGATATGTATGGTGCACATGTATTATATACAAATGTACAATATCTAAATGTATGATGCTATGAGATGTTTCTATTCTTATGCTTATGTGATGCAATGTATGTAATGGATTCATTTTGTTTTGTATATTTTCCATGTTGTAATGATGTAATGATATGCAAATGTTAATAGATGCAAATGATTCTATATGATGTAATGTTTTTTTCTTGAGATGTTTTTAGAATAACAACCTTATATTATTCCTCGTGACTTAAGATAATGATATGATGCATTGTGTTTTTTATGCTAAATGATCATGTGGATGCAGGTATGTATGCATTGGTGATATTTTGATTACTATTATGATACCATATTAGTGTGGAAAGAATATAGAAGAATTGCAGAATTAATGAGTTAGTTAGAATGGTGATGGCGATTTGCATTGCTAGGAATTGGGATTTTCAAAGGGTCAATTGCATTATTTTTTATAACACACATAGGTACAATCCATCAAGGTATAAAGGACCAGTATGGCATGGTACCCAGTGTGATGGACTTTGACTTGACAATCAGATAGGAATATTCTTTTTCATCCTTAACATAAATACTTTATTCAGGATGTATTTCAAACATTCTAAACCTCTTGGAGCAAAACAAAGGAAAGCAAGTTTTCCTATGTGGTCAACAAGATACCTAAAATATCTTCCCTACAAACCAAAAAAAACATATATAACTAAGTTATTTTACAAGCGTATCCCACAAGAATAGCAGATAAAAAGATAATGATCATTTCCCCATTCTTTTCTCTCTAAAATTGTTTTGTTTAGGCATCACCGAGAGGTCCTTGGAATGAGCGCAAAATAAGATAAGTCAAAAATACCAAATAAAGTAAACAAACAAGCTAATTTTCTTCATACCGCTAGCCAAGACTAACTACTGTGGGGTAATTGATGCTTATGTCCATCATAGGAAAGCTTCATCCTAGGACATGTTATGATCAGGGTTTTGGTGAGACTCATTTGGGTGATAAGCTATTGATACTCTGAGTTGTACAACTTGCCTACTTACTCACTTAGACTTCCAAGACTTTTGACGATTAGGCATTGACTTTGGAACCTACTAAACTTGCTTTTGATTGACTCACCAAAGGGTGACAATGATGATTGACTTTATTAGGAGTGATGACAATCATGGGTGAAAGCGAGATGAAATAGATGCACCATTTTGGATTTTTCAGATATTTGAGGATGTTTTTGGTATTTTCACATTTTTCAAAGTTTATGACAAAGAGACTAACTTAAAGACCTATCCTAGTGGTCTTAGGAGTTGATCCATAGATGAACCTTGCCTATATCATATACGCAAAGACCATGTAGTTCAACAAATGATAGACTCGACATAATGAATAGACGGGTAAATGGATTGCCAATGTGATAGACGCCTAAGGATTGACCTAAATGTCTCGGGGAATGATAAAAGATCAACCTTTCCTATGTTGAAGCTCATAGATGACGTAATTCGACAAGGTGAAAGACTGACAAGACCTAATGAATTTTTTGAAGATTTTATGATATTTTGACATGTTTTTCATTATTTTTTATGTTTTTTTATTTTTTTGGATTTTTTGATGATTTTTGATGATTTTTGAGAAGATTATGAGAATATACACGAATCTAATCTAATTCATATGAGAACATGCCCCTAGTGTGGTGTGATAGACTACTTCGATAAAGGTAGGACAAACTATCCTTAGGAATATGCCAAGTAGTACCATGGTGGAATATGATATGGACACCAACTCAGGCTATGGTTTGGTTGTGGGTGAATGGCTGGATGGATGAGTTGTGCAGATCATGATGGATAGAGAGTGCTTTATTGACACTTGATGCCTATTTGCCAGGTTTTCACTAAGGTACTTGTCCAAAGCGCCACCGAAGTGGTTTTCGCTAGAGGACGATTTTTTTTCTTTACTATTTTCAATCCTTCTTCTAATTTTTTTGGATTTTTATATTTTTTTAATTTTTTTGTTGTCACAAAGGTGCCTGTTTGCCAGGTTTTCATCAAGGTAGGCATTTTTTCAAAACTTTTTCCAAATGTTTTTTAATTTTTCGATTCTATACCTTACAAGATTTAGGCATAAATTTTTTTTAAGATGAGAGTTGTTTAGAGGCTCATGCAGAGGCTCGCCTTCTAGTGTTGCTAGTTGATATGCCCCTAATGTGTAACTTGCGGTGATGATGAAGGGTCCTAGCCAATTAGGCTCAAAATTTCCATTTGTATCTAGATTGGGTACATTCCTTTGATTATCTTTTAGCAAAAGGTCACCAACCTGGAAGGTGTGTTGCCTGATCTTCTTGTTGTAGCTCCATTTCAGTGAATTTTGGTAGACCTGTAGATGATTTAGAGAATCCATATGCCATTCCTCTAGTAACTTCAGCTCGTTCAGTTTTGTAACCCTATATTCTTCATCTGTGATGAATTTTTGCAAAGATATTCTCAAGGATGGGAGCTCGATCTCAATTGGGAGGATAGCTTTTGATCCATAGACTAAGGAGAATGGGGTGGCATCTGTTGGCATGTGGATACTGGTGCGGTAGGCCCATAAGGTGGCATTTAGCTGTAGATACCAGTCATGACAAGAGTCATTAACTGTTTTCTTGAGGATTTTCAGAATGGTTTTATTTGTAGCTTCTACTTGGCCATTGCCTTGTGGATAGTATGGAGTGGAAAAGCAATGTTTGATTTTGAATTTTTCACATAAATCACAGACATCCTGATTCTTGAAGGGTGTCCCATTATCAGAGATAATGTATTTGGGTACACCATATCAATAAATGAGGTAGTTGAGGATGAAATTGGATATTTTCTTTGCAGTGACGTAGGTCATGGGAATTGCTTCGACCCACTTTGTGAAATATTCAGTGGTGGTGATGATGAAATTATGGCCATTAGATGAGGTGGGTGATATTTTTCCAATAAGATCGAGCCCCCACTAGGAACATGGCCAAGGTGTAACAATGGGATGCAGTTCTTGAGCCGGTGCGTGAATGAGATCTCCATGCTATTGGCACGGTAGACACCTTTTGACAAAGTTATGCGCCTCTCTTTCCATTATCGGCCAATAGTATCTGGTTCTTAGCAACTTCTTGGCCAAGGTCATACCACTCGAATGTGAACTACAAGTGCCATTGTGCACCTTAGTGAGAGCAGTCAATGCTTCCTCGAGTTTTAAACAACATAACAAAGTTTCGTCAACACTTCTATGGAAGAGGGTTTCTCCTAGGATGACAAATCCTAAGGAACTTTTGACGAAGGTTCACTTTAGGTTTGGTGTAATGTCAATTGGGAGGTTTCCTAATCTCAGACAGCTATAGATTTCATGGTACCAAAGATCACCAAGACCAATGAGTTCATATGCATATTTTGATTCTAGTGCCTCAAAAGTGGGTACGAAAAGTTGCTCTACTAGGAATTCGTGTTTCGAGACATTGCGATGGATATCTAGCAAGGATCTGATTATTGCCATTGCATCCATTGCTCTGTTGTTTTCCCTCGGTATTTTCTCAAAAGTGATGTTGATGAATGAATCCTTGAGGCTTCCTACCACCTTTTTGTAGGGTGTGAGCTTATCATCTTTAGTTTGGTATTCACCATTGACTTGGTTAATGATAAGATGGGAGTCTCCATAAACCTTCAACGCCATGATCCGCCACTGTGTTGCAATTTTGAGACATATGGTTAAAGCCTAGTACTCTGTAATTTTGTTCATACAGGGGAATGATAACTTATAAGACCTCGGTATGCAATCGCCTTGTGGGGTAATCAGGAACAGATCGGCTCCTAATCCATGTTGTGTGTGAGAGCCATCAAAGTATAGTTTCCAGTGGTTGGATACATTGAGATTGAAAAGATAATCATCTGGAAATTATAATACGAGCGGGTTGTCTATGTAGAGGGGAGCTTCTTCTAGCTGGTGCACAATAACTTGTCTATTGATCGCCTTTCACTTGACATACTCAATATCATGTTTAGATAGTATCATTACCCATTTAGCCATTTTCCGTGTAAGCATTGCTTTTGACAATAGATATTTCAAAGGGTCTATCTTGGCAATTAGCTTAATTTGATAAGCTAACATGTAGTGCCTTAACTTCTCAGCTACAAATACTAGTGCCAGGCAAGCCTTTTATATGGATGTGTAATTGAGCTAAAGCCCCACCATTGTTCTATTGATATAGCAAATTTCCAGCTCGATTCCCTTTTCATCATGTTGGGCTAAAAGGGAACCAAGGGCGGCTATCGTTGTTGAGATGTATATAATCAATGGTCTCCCTATAATTGGTGGCATCAACATAGGTGGTGTAAGTAGATATTCTTTAATATTATTGAATTCTTTCTCACACTTGTCATCCCATTTGAATGCTACTCCCTTGTGGAGCAAGTGTGAATAGGCAATCTTCTTATCTACTAGTTGTGATATAAATCTTCGGATGGACTGGAGTCTACCTTGTAATCCTCTGAGTTTTTTTAATGTTCTGGGTGCTTTCATATCAAGGATTTATTTTAGTTTTTCTAGATCCACCTCTATCCCTCTCATTGAAACTATGTATCCCAACAACTTTCCTAATTGTACCCCAAATACACACTTCTTTCGATTGAGTCTAACCTTATATTGTTCTAGTCTATCAAAGATTGCACTTAGAGTTGCTATAGGGTCCTGTCTCTTCTTTGATTTGGCTAGTATGTCATCCACATAGTCTTCAATAGTTTTGTGAATCATGTCATGGAAGATCAATGTCATGGCTCTTTGGTATGTAGCTCCTGCATTCTTTAGCCCAAATGGCATTACATTCTAGTAGTAGGTGCCCCAAGGACATGTAAAGGCTATTTTATGCTGGTCTTACTTTGCTATCATTATCTGATTGTATCCCGAGAAGCTGTCCATTAGGGGCAACATCTCATTTCTGGCCATCATGTCCACTATCATGTCAATGTTGGGTAGTGGAAAATCATCCTTAGGACATGCTTTGTTTAGATCTCTAAAGTTCATGCAAATGCGGATGCCCCCATTTGGTTTCGAGACTGGCACAAGATTAGATACCCATTCTGGATAGTCAATTGGACGTATGAAGCCAATGTCTAAGAGTTTATGTAATTCAATCTTCACAAGCAGAGCTATTTGTGGGTGCATTTTTCTTAACTTTTGTCTGACTGGTTTCGCTCTGGGATGAATAGCCAAATGATGAACTACAACTTCAGGATCTAGACCTAGCATGTTGGAATAATTCCATGTGAATTTAACCTTTCTTTCTCTTAGGAATGCTGCCAATAGTTCTTGTTCTTCTGTTTGAAGTGTTTGAGCATACAATGTTATTTGCGGCTTTGTTTCTATTCCTAAGTTGACAGGGTTGCACTATTCTACCAGGACTGCTGACTGTTCTTGATGTAGAGCAGTAGGGGGCATATTGAATCCTTCATCCTCCAACACCTCAAAGAGGTTTTCACCATTGGATGCGTCCTTTAGTTTTACTGTTTTGTGGTTAGAGAGTGCCACAGTGTGGTTTTCACTCAATAACCCCGAGCTTATTATCGATATTTTCCTTTTGCGATTGAAGGACTCAATTGTCTCCACATAGTATGCTTGGGTGTCTAATGTGGTACTGAAGCCTGCCTTATGATCCCCACATGGAACTGTATCCCTTAGTCCCATGAATTCTTAGAGCGCCTTATCATTTTTGAATGAGTTGAGAATAGGTGGTCCTCATTGATCGTGATCAATGATTTGTGGGTGTACTAAGGTGATTTGGTGGGTTCATTGGTTTGACTCAGTTGTGGAGGAACTAATCATTAATAGGGTGGAATCCTCAAATAGCGTAGGGACACCTGCTATGGTATCATCATCGTCACTACTAGCACAAACATCGGTGATGTCAAAAGTGAAGTTGTCAAGTGGGATACCTAGGCATACAGGTAGTCTAGGTGTGGTTATTGTTACCTGAGGAGAGGACCTAACTTCCCATCTAGGAGTACCTCTACCACGTACAGTTATACTCAAAGGAGTATACCCAAGCCCAAGGTTCCGCATTTTTCTTTTTACAATGATGGGCTCCAACCGTCCATCAATGTTTCTTCCAAGGCTTTCGTTCATGTTATAGCCCATACCAGACATCATTTCTAACCTTGTGTTAGTCTTCTTCATGGGCAGGGTGGGAGTAGGTCTTTCATCTAGAAGGTTCTGCTTTAATAGTGTGGATAGGTGTTACAATTGGCTAGGGTTGTCCATGCAACCTGGGAGATTGTGGTAACTCTCTTACAATAAATGTGTTTCTTTTCATTCTGTAGTTGCCACATCCATTGTCTTGGCTCATCTTTTCAATTTCGGATATGTCGGGGATGGCGGGTGTCTCTATCACAGAAGTGGAAGCGAGGTTGACTATGTCTATGTATGAAGTATATGGTCCTTCATCATTTTTGGGTACTTGGGGGATCTTATAAAACTTGGCTTCCAACTTTTTGTAGTAGGAAAAAGGTTCGGTATCCCCATATATAGTGACCTCCTTACTTTGATGTGAGAACTTGATGCATTGGTGATAAGTCGAGGCCACTGCCTTCATTCCATGTATCCACGAGCATCCCAGGAGGATGTTGTATGGTAGGTCAAGGTTGCAGACCTAACAGGTGGTTTCCATAGTTTTTGGCCCCACTTGGATGGGGATTTTGATAGTGCCCTGAGACACTCTTTCTTGGTCATCATACGTCCCCATTGTGATTTTTTTGTTCTTATTAATGAATCCTCAGCGAATCCCAATTTCTTTATGATATTTAGAGAATAGATGTTAAGGCCTGCACCTCCATCCATGAGGACTCGTTTGGATTTCTTTTTATGGACTAGCACTTGGAGATGGAGTGCATGGTTATGAGATGGTTGCGGTGGGAAGACTTGGTCCGAAAATGTAATGAGATTTGGGGTAATGATGTTACCCACCATAGCCTATAATTTTTCTATGTCAAGGGTGGCAGAGATGGTGGACACAACTAGTGCTTCATCAAGGATCTCCCTATGGGCAGTGGAGATTTTCAATAGTTCCATGATGGAGATTTGGGTGGGAGTTCTTTTTAGCTAGTCAATGACATTGTAATCATAGGGAATGGCCTTTGTATTAGAAATGGGGATCTTAGCTGGTACCCCGGCAATGGTAACCTTTTTTCCATGTGTGGTGACTCCATAACCGTGGTTGGCTCCCTTGACATTTATGACCGTGAGCATTTCATAAACACACCCGACTATCTCCTCATACACTAGATTAGCACTATCATACTTGTGCTTGCCCTTATTTTTCCCTTGATTATTTCCTTGATTTTTCCCTTGGTTGTGGTTTGGCATCGGACTCATGTGTATTTTCAAGTCTTGGTTTCCGGCGGGTTGTTCGATATTGATGATCTTATCCTCAATGAGGTCTTGGATGATGTTTTTCAGCCTCATGCAATTGGTAGTGGTATGTCCTTTGACTTTTTGAAAGTCGCAAAGGATATTTTTGTTAAACCATGGTGGTTTGGTGATGGATTCCACATATTGCTCCAAGTTAGAGACCTTGATTAGATTTTCTTTGACCAGTTTCTTCATTATGGACTCAATCGATTCACCAAGAGCCATGAACTTTCTTTTGGGGGGATACTTTCCTTGAGGAGGTGGTCCTCCTTGATTACCCAAGTTTTTTAATTTGGTTGGTGGGAGTTGGTTGTTGTTGTGCTACTACCACATAAGTTTACACATTGTTGCGATTGGGATTTTGTGGTTGATGATGGGTTTGGGTATTTTGCTTAGGGGCACTAATGACCACTTTAGCATCAACCACACTATTGTTCATGATATTTTTATTCCTCAACCAAGTTCAAGGTTTATCATTGTAGTTGTCAGACGGGTATTTATTCTATAGTGGAGTGAATGTTGGTGCGCCTCCTCGTGCAGTAAGGGCTCTTTCGATGGTGAGCGCGTTTGGGATAAGTTGGTCATATGAAGTGATGAACTGTATTTTCAAGTAGAATGCCAATTTTTCATCTACATTGGCTATGATGGTGCAAACTTGTTGTTCTTCTGGCATGGTCCACTTTCTCTGATTGGCATTGGATGGCCATCTTTGCAAGAAGGATGCGAATAGGTCCCCTTTTCTCTATTTTAGTGTAGATAGTTCTTCCAAACTAACATCCACACCCATATTGAAAGCATAATTCTTAAGGAAGGCTTCCATGATTTCCTCAAATGTTTTAATGCCCCTGGGTAGGTGAGAAAACCATTCCATGGCTAGACAAGTCAGACTATGAGGGAAGAGTCACATTAGATACATTTCATTGTATGTGCCCTCCATGCAATGCACCTGAAATTCCCTAACATGGCTTTTAGGGTTAACCATTTCATTGTACTTCTCAAATTTGGAGATCTCGAATCCCTTTGGGAATGGTATCATGGTGATACTTTTGTCGAAAGGGTAAGGGCACAAATTGTCTAGTTTTCTAATGGTTTTTCCTACTTGTAAGTCCAACACTTGTTGCAAAAGCAGTTTGATTTGTGTTGCGACATCCTTGCTTGGGTTGGGAGGTGGAATGAAGGAGTTGTGAGGTGTTTGATGGGTGGGAAGAGTACTACTGGTCATTTTCTACAAGCTCTGTTGTGCATTCAAATCCTGTTGGTATGCCTACATTTGCATCAACAACGCTTGTTGTTGATCTTGTTGTTGTTGTTCCAACAACGCTTGTTGTTGTTCCAACAACGCTTGTTGTTGGTCCATCTGCTATTGTTCCCATGAAGCCTGTTGTTGATCAATCTGCTATTGTTCTACTAAAGCTTGTTGTTGGTCTAGCTGTTGTTGTGCCAATAAAGCTTGTTGTTGATTGAGTTGTTGTTGTGCCAAGAAACCTTGTTGTTTAGCTTGTTGATATGCCTGAAAGTCTTGCAGGGCTTGTTGGTATGCTTGCAGATTGATCGCTTGCAATTACGCTTGGTATTGGTCTTGTGCCTATTGCTCGGCTTGTCCTTGAGCTTGAGCTCATGCTAAGGCTTGTGATTGTGCTTGTGCTTGCGCTTTTTCTTGAGCTTGCGCTTGTGCTTGTTGCTTTTGCTGGAGTACTCTCTCTTGGTTGGCCTTTTTAAGGGTTTGGATTAGAGTGGTGAATGATTTTGTCATGCTAGATTTTGGTGGGATTGGGGGTGTAATGGGAATCATGCCGACCATTGTGACTAGTGAAGTGATCATGGTGATGATTGGGACTTGGGTTGTTGGCGGGGTGGTTGAGATGTTTGGCCCTTGAGATGGTATGCTTTGGGATATTTGAGGACCAACTGATGTAGTGGCTTGAATTTTCACCACTTGCTGTTGTGATGTTGTGGGCAAGAAAAGGGAACCTGATGTGATGTTCACGTTTCCTAGTTTCGAGAAACTATCAATGTTGAGAGGAGGAAAACCCAATTCGAGAGGTAACATGTTCATGAATGGAAATGGGGGAAGAGATGGGGTGTTACCCTAGAAAAAAGGATTTGCAACCTCAGTCGTTCCAAACTGTACACATCTAAAAATGGCCACAGTTAACCAAACCTATTAATCAATTAAATATGAATTATTTAATTAATGTTCTTAAGTCATCTACATATAAATAAATTTAATTATTTATTTATATTGTTCATTTTCCAATTATTCTGATTTAATTAAATAAATAAGTTCATTTAATTAATGCTACCTTCCTCTTAATTAATTAAATAGATTTCACAATTTATTTATTTAAGTATCACAAGTTTAAATTCTAAATTTAAATAATATTCTTCATTCCACATTTAATTAAATATTTTCGATATTTAATTAAAACATTTCCTAAAATTCTCACTCTTCTCACAAGATTAAATATTTTCAAATATTTAATTAAAATGTTTTTTCTCTTCTCACATAATTAAATATTTTCAATATTTAATCAAAGCATTTTCATTTCTCACACATAATTAAATATTTATTTATTTAATTATGAGAGACACCTTTCAATTGTCTCTTCATTCTCCTTCCATCTCTTAAAATTCCATCTTCTTTTCGAATTCTCGATCTCTCACCGTTCATTTTAACAGGTTTGAACTCAATCGTCGATCTTGGCCAATTGAATTCCTACCTTCAAAAATCTATAAATACAGCCCTCTTATAAGTTGAAAAGGACCTCAAATCTTAGATTTTCATGCGTAGTTATTATAGTCGCATTCTAGCATTTCTAGCATTTAATTAGCATTTTAAATAGCTTAATCTTTTAGCAAATGCATATGCATTTTTATTAATCTCATTCTCTCAAGCTGTCATTCTACAAGTTGTTGTTTTAAAACACTGAGAGCAAGCATCTTGAAATGAATCCTTGGAGATAGAGGACAATGGGACGAATTTGAAGGAGTTGCTTGTGTTTTAGAGTTTGCATTTTGGTTTCTTTAATTATTTTCTTCAATCTAATGTTTCATTGGTGTATTAGTTTAGATTCAATTTGATTTACACTTTCTAACGTACACATTTCTGATGCCCTGCATTTAATTTTTCTTTTTTGCAGATTTTTCTAGCAGGTGACGGACAAAAATCGTGTTTTGGTACATACGAGTCTCGGTTCGGTGTCGGCACATTGGTGAGATCTTTCGGTGCATACATGACCTGTTTCAGCTCATCCATGACCTATTTCGGTGCATAAACACTCTATTTTGGCGCATCCCTGGGAGTTCTTTTGGTGCATACATGACCTGTTTTGGTGCATAGATGACCTTATTCAGCGCATACAGTTGTAAATTTTTTAAATTCTGATGCAATCTACGGACAGGATTTTCCAAATGTTATTTTTAACAAAATGAACCAATCCTAGGGTATACATTTAAATCTAAATTAACCAATCCTAGGATAGTCACCAAACATAAATTTTCTTTTGGTTAAAATGAATCCCATGTTTTTAGTGAAGCAACATCTTCACTTAGAATAGAGAATTTGTCAATTTGGGGATTTAAAATTGAACCATTATTGTTTGTTGTGATTGTGGGTAATAGGTTTATGCTCTCCCCTTAACTGGGTGATCAGAACACCAGACTTACCTTTATTCTCTACAATTTAATGCTTTATTACATCCTTTAGAAGGCCTGCTCTTGTGGGAAAAAGTACTAACCCAAGAGGAACGACCTAAGTGGGAACACCTAAAGCCAAGGTTTCCAACCCACTTTAATCAAAAGCAAGTTGTTGATGAAAATCCAACTTGACAGTAGTGCGCAGGATAACCATCCCCAAAACCTTTGTTCTAAAGGTTGGGAGGTCTCTCGAGGGAGTATATCTATTTTCCATACTAAGCGGATACCCTTACTACGAACCATGGTGTAGAAATCCAGCCGGGTCAGTATCCAAACATCATCTTAATCATGATGTAAGGGGAGGGAAGAATCTGCCCCCAAGACACTCACCATATAGTCGCCACGAATTGTTTACTCAAGGGATTCGGTATCCACTTCCGTCACTTTGAGTATGCACCTGGAAAAGACAAAAACACGAGCGCCCTCTAAAGGGTGACAAGGTTGTGTGAGTTGACATGATTTTAAGCCATGGGCTATGATTATTATGATGACCTATTTGACAAATTAAGAGTGAGTATGACTGAACTGCTTATCTTGTTTAAAACCTGTGGAAATCTCAAGAACATACACTCTTTGTTTAGATTTTAGGATTAATAAAACAATTTTTTGCTTCTATGTTGTGTTTTTCACATTTAAATCAAATTAAGATCATCCAAAACAAGAAAATTTTATCAAACTGTCAAAACATGTCGTTCTCAGAAGTAATTTAGTGCATCCCGAGTCTGTTTTAGTGCATCTGTGATCTGTTTCGGTGCATTTGTGCCTTGTTTCGATGCATCTATGTTATGTTTTGGCGCATCTGTGCTCTGTTTCAGTGCATTTGTGCTCTGTTTTAGCGTATTTATGCTCTATTTTAGCGCATCTATGCTCTGTTTCGGTGCATCTGTGCTCTGTTTTGGCATAGGTGATTTTCTGACTTTCAGAAATCAAGTCTTATCGGTCTAGTCTTTCCCATGCTCAGAGTTTGGAAGTCTACAAAATTTGCTAAGAAGTCCTTAGAAAGCCCAAGAAGTCTCTCAGTTATAAGAAGGTATTAAAGAAGAGGAAATTTCTATATCAAAGTCGAAAGGTCCTACTTGAACACATAACCTTTATTCATCGATATCACGACTATATTAGAGGTTTCACTGACGATTATGTTGTAGAACCCTTATACTCAAGAGCTTTCTTTCAAAGAAGAGCCCTTTTCTCAAAGGCATAACCACAGTCAGCATATTCGTCCTTCTTATATTCCCCAACCTACTATTACATACGCTACTCGTCCAAATCAAATTCTGCAATAGAGAACTCAAGCACATTAGGCATCCATTAAAATCATCTTTCTACAAAGCTAAGATCAAACTTCACAAAGTGCAAAATCATCTTTATTTTTGATCTTTGGTTTAATTCCCGCAAACAAGATTTTCATCCTTTCAATCAGGGAATCACGAGCTAAAGATTAAAAATATTTTAAGTCATAGAATCTTCATTCTATCCTGACTTTCATCACCATTGCACTATTTCATTCCTTTGATCAAAGTTAGTAGGATTTGAATAAAGCTTATGCCTGTTACCACGAGATCTCGAAAGCACATAGAAAAAGATGAAAGTACAATGAGCAAAATGGGTGATAATAGTGAGAGGGAGGAAAACCCCTTTAACACTTCAAATATTGAGGAATTAATGGAAGAAAAACTTCAAGAGGCGGAGCAGGATCCTCAATTCCATACTCTTATGGAAAGGATTTTAAAAAGAAACAAGGAAAGATACTTTCTTTCTTTAGCTATTTAAGGAGCCAAGTTACCTGCCGATTTTGACACAGAAGGGATTAAAGAAAATCCTGAAACTCCTCTTAACAATTTTAGTGCCCTTACTCAACAAATCAAGGAATTACAAGGGCAAATAAAAGAAATGCAAGGGGGAGCAACAAAGAAGTATGTTTTGGAGGAAATATGTCCTTATCCATTCAATAGAAATCTTCAAATGATTCCTTTTCCAAAACATTGTGAAATCCCTAAGTTTGATAGGTATAATGGGAAAACTGACCCCATTGAGCACGTGAGGGATTTCCAAAATATGAGCTTAGAATTTGCTCATAACGATACCTACTTAATGCGGTTGTTTCCATGAAGTCTGGGTGGACAATCCATGGAGTGGCTTTCAAAGATCACTCCACCCATCAAAACCTTTGAAGAGTTGATAAATAAGTTTATATCACAATACTCTTACAACATCCAACACCAGATAACCATGCTTGATCTTTGTAAGATAAAACAAAAAGTAGGGGAATCTTTCACTACATTTTTGCAAAGGTGGAGAAGGGTGTTTGCTAGATACTCTCGTCCTGTTCCTGAAAAGGAAAAGATGGAGATCTTCATTGATAGTCTTAATCAAGAAATGAGTTACAGACTAAACATTCACTATCCTCAATCATTTGAAAAATTGATTGAAAACGCAATTACTATTGAAGGTGCATTGATCAAGCGTGGAGTTCTAAAAATTGATAAAGAGGGTTCAAATTCGTACAACAACAACAACCATAATAATAACAATGAAAAGTCACGATTTTGGACTCGAAATAAAAATGTTGTGAATGATGGGGTAGTAGGTGCTAACAACGTGAATACAAAGCTTGCCATCCTTAATGTGTCAAGTGTTCAACATAGCAATAATACTGTAAATTCTAGCACCCAAGGCAAAGTTTCCAATCAATGAAACACAACTAACAATTGTGGAAATAATTTTGGCAATAATCAAAATTCAAATGTGCCCAGATCATCATATTTTTCAAGTCGACGGAGTTTCACTCCCTTGGGCCAATCTTTGGAATCCATTCTCAAAGAATTATTGAATCAAAACACTATTACATTGCCACCACAAAGAGACTATGAGCCTCGAGTTAAACGACCATCGTGGAATGACTCACACTTCTGTGATTATCATAGGTACAAAGGTCATAAGACAAACAATTGCCAAGGGTTAAAGAATATTGTTCAAGATTTGATTGATAATCATACCATCACAGTTGAGGGACATAATGCCAATAATGACCATCAAGCATTGAAGAATCCGCTCCCTAATTATCAAAAAGGGGAATCCTCGAGTGACAAGGGCAAGAATGTTAATAACATCCATGACATTATTATCAATCATATCTATACTGGCGATCCTCAAATCAATGCTATTTGAATCAAAGGTAAGCAAGAATATCGAGAGGTCAATGTTACGACAAGGGGAAAAGCCAAGATCATCGTCAAAGGCAGCTCATCTAAAGCAGCAATTCCCCCTCCAAGTGAATACAATTTGGTTGATCAACTGCGAAAAAAATCAGCCCAAATTTCTATCTTGGAACTTTTAAAGTTATCACCTGCACATAAGGACATTCTGGAAAAGGCCCTTGTTGATACTACTATATCCCCTAATTTGGATATCAATAAATTTCAAACCATGGTGGGACACTTGTCCTCCTACACATGTTTATCTTTTTCTAAAAAATATGATTCATCCATAACCCATCCGCATAATTCATCACTCTATTTAGAAGTCATGGTTCACAAAGCCTGCATTAGACGTGTTCTTATAGATGGGGGAGCCAGATTAAATATTTGTACTTTGAAATTGGTCCTAGCTTTGGGATATTCAGCAGACTTTATAGATCCACAGAGGAAAATTACAATCAAGGCCTGTGATGATGAGGAAAGGACGTCCAAAGGTCTCATCATGCTACCAATTAGAGTGGGACCTGTTGTGAAGAATACCTTTTGTCAAGTTCTCGATCGGGATCTAACCTATAACATACTATTGGGTCGTCCATGGATCCATGACATGCAAGCTATTCCGTCTACTTATCACCAATGTTTGAAGTTTCCATATGATGGACAGGAAGTAACAATACTCACTGATCACATTAGCAGTCAAACTTTTTCTAACCTAAGAGCAACTCAGGACACATTTGTCCCACATAATAGAGAGGCTTTGGCCATCTCTACCTCCAAAAACAAAGAAAAAGAGCAAGAAATGATAAGCAATTTTGGCACCAAGTTAAAATTGAAAG
>CM021105.1:615894618-615918599 GCA_007115665.2 Sequoiadendron giganteum | reverse complement strand
TATGTATATATAATTATATGTTAAAATATAATTATGTATGTATATATTATGAATATATGTTAAATATATATTGTTTTTTAATTTTTAAATTAAGAGATAATTAACGTTATGAAAATTTATTAATTATATGTATATTTTCTCTTAATGTAATATATAAACAAAAAGGTTGCATGCATTTTTATTCAAATAGAGGAAATTGATGTTTTTATAAATGTAGTTGTGGAAAGAGATATTTATTTATATAATGTAATATTTTGTAGGAACCGATGTTTTATTATCTAAAATTGAGGAAATTGTTATTTTAATCAAAAATAGTTAGGGAATTGGATTATTAGATAAAAGTAGATTTTATTTTTTTTGAGAGTAAGAGAGACTTCTTAAAATAAATTCATTGATTTTTGTATTGTTATTTTAATAGGATGAATGCATGCACTTAATGTATGATTAGAATAAGTTGATTGCATCATTTATTCTATTATGGAGAAATAGATATTGTATTAAATGAAATTGTGGAGATAGGTGTATTATTTAAATAATGTAGTTCATTTGAGGAAATAGATGTTTTTATTATTTTAAATTGAAGAATTCTTATAATGAAGTTGTTTCAGTTTAAATAGGCATTGAATAAGATGCATGTAATTGCATGTATAAGGTGAAATTAAAATAATGTGTTCTTGGAAAAGAGAAAATTATAATTTATTTAATTGATGTAAATCATTTGAATAAATAGATATTTTATTAAGTTTAAATTTGAGGGAATTGGAATAATAAATGGAATGATGTTTTTATAGTTGCGTAAGTTAAATTGAGATATTTGAAGTGTCGGTTAGTTAATTAGTTGAATTTTCTCCTTCGTCTTTATAAGGGTTCTCATTAAATTAGAGGAAATTGAGTAGCTTGACTTATTATTCCTTCTTATCAAGTTGAATAAGAATGAATTTAGTAAATACAAATCTTAGATTTAATTTTTGTGTTGATTGCTTATGTGGTGCTTCTATTTGCATTTAGAAGAAATGAATATTTAATTAAGTGTATTACGGGAATAAGTATTTAAAGAATGTATTCAATGTGTTAGTAAGATCAAAGGTTCTATTATTTTGAATTGAGGAAGTAGGGGAAATGGTTAGTGTGATGCTTTTCTCTATTTAGATGATCCTTTTTAATTAATTAGTTAAATTGGGATAAATGAGTGGTGTGAATTGTTATAATTCCTTTCGTTGATTGAATGCAAGGGTGTGATAAACTGGAATGTTGTAGACATTAAACTATTATGCCTTTATCATGTGATTGAGATATCTTCTGCGGTATTTAGGGGTAATTTAAAATAGGTATTACATGAGTTCTTGTGAGTCTTCCTATTGGAGTATGTTATTTGAGAGTTATCATTTCATGTTTTTGTCTTGTGTAGTTCTCTATGGTAGTAAGGTTGTTGTTCAGTGACTCACCTGGTTTGACCTTCTTTGAATTGATTGTTGGATATTTTGTACCTCCTTTGTTTGGAGTGGTGATGAGTCATATGATAACTGTAGGAGGGTGAAGCTCAATGGGGGCCGAGATCTAGAATGATCTGTCGGGTAACTCATGTATTTTGAGTGGCTTTCTCCTAGGTTAGTTGTATGTTTAGGCTACTGGTGAGTCAGTTTGTTATACCTTGTTAGAAATATAATCGTCGAGTAGTGTTGTACTTGTGGTAGTTTTGTTTAGAGTTGAGTCAGCCTATGACTAGAGGTTGTAGGGATTGTCCTTGTATCCGTGTTACTGTCTCCTACCACGGGGGTGGGCCTTTGGGTACCACTTGGTTGGGAGCACCGTGCGACCTACACGATTGGGTCCCCTTTTGATTTGTAGATTGCATTACGATATTTGTTAGTGGAGAGCTCGCAGTGGCTTCATTCTTCAAATTAGGCTTTCTCTTTACTTTAGTATAGCTCTTATTATTATTATTCCCCTCATTTGTTTAGGAGGAGGAATTTTGATATTGTAATAGTTAGGTTTGATCTACCTCATCCCAGGAATGAGTATTGTAATCTACTTTTAAGTTAATGTTATCTGAAGCTTCTTATTCTATTCTATGTGCTTGTATCTTTAATGCTTATAAGTTTGTGAAATTAAATGTTTGGTTAATATTTTAATAAATTCTTTGTGTTCTAGTAGTGTGTATGTTTGGTTATCGATGTAATCTTGCCACGTTACCTTAGAGGTTGTTGTGAAGTGTTGTGCATCTTCTTTGTTAATAATGCACTTTTAAGAAAAAAAATTGTACGCTTCCGCGTGGTGTTGCAACTTCCTTTAGGGTTTCATTTCCGGGCATTACACATGGTATCAGAGCATCCCAGGTTCATACACTAGATCCTCTAGGTGCATTTTTGTCCACTATGTTGTCCTAGTCAATTTGTTAGTGGAGTGTTAAGTTATCACGTGCTCATGGCTTTTACGTAGCATGATGTACTCTAAGAAAGAGTGTAGCGTGTAAGTAACCTGATATAAGGTTATGGTTGGAAAGTAAAGATACGTAAGCCATGGTTTATGGAATTGGATATTCCTGTGGGATTCTGTATGTAGTTTTACCCCCTTGAAAATGTAAGAAACCAGTAATTGTATCTTGTTTGAATGTTGTTGAAACCCGTACTTGCTTTGTATGTCCATGTGACGGTGTTACATGGTACCCATCCATGGGAAATTGTCGCATTTTGGTGTGGGATTAACCATATCATTGTGTGTGTTTGCATGTTTGTAACCTGATTGAGGGCCAACCCACGTGAGGTTGAAACTTATATATTGGAGTAATCAAAAGTAGTACTTTTTCTTTTGGTTCTCTAGATCCTCAATCCATGAAGGGATAGTAGCAGTCACAAGTTTCTTGGGTGGAGTGTGTAGCATATGCATATGTGGTGTAGAGCATATCAGCTCAACCAATCCCGAGGAATCGTACCCACTACTTTCCCTTATGTTGGATCAGGATACTTGAGCCATAATTGTTAGCCTAATCCCCACAGACTTGAGTACAATAGCATGGTTGTTAGTTATTCCTAAACATCTGTAGAGGCAATGATCTGGAATTAGTGAGTTAACCTCGTCTGTATGAGAGGTGAAGCCCGATAGCCCCATAGTGATATATCGTATTGGATTATGTATATGTCCCCTATCTACATGTGTTCAGACATGATGCAAGGGATACGATGCCACACCCTACTCATGTTCTGACATAGTAATGGTGATGATGCCATGTTACACGATGCCACGTGCTAAGACATGTGAAGGTGCATTATGAGATTTTCTTTGTTAGCCTACTTGTGCGATCAACGTTATGGAGCCTCGAACACTTGTAGAGGGATCCTCATGGTTTCCTTGACCATGTTGGTCAGGTAGCGTATGGGTAGATCCTAGCCACATATGCCTCTGGCTACAGCGAGTTCCTACGTGTGTCTTCTCCATGAGGTATTGCATGTGGGGTGAGTTTTGCGCGTGCCTATTTCCAAGGACCCATAGACGCACTACCACATGGCATGCGACCAATACATGCCTTCTCCGGCTGGCATATGACCAGGTAGAGTGACAAACTTCTCTTTAGTCATGGATACACTCTAGTCATGTGGATAGCATGCTTATTCTGCATCACATGAGGGCTATTATCATTCTGGCCGGACGTTGCTTCCTCCTTCCTCATTGGTGGCTACTATTTAGTCACATAGTGTTGTATAGTGCAATTTTGAAGATTGTGAGCTTTCTTTGGGTTATTGATGATTTTTCAGTTGATTGTGAGGGCTGAAACTTTGTTATATTTGATTGTAAAGGTTTAGCCACAACTTGTGATCTTATTTTCTTAGAACCCTAGTGGTTATATGTTTACTTTAGTATTGAAATTATGTGCATTATTGCCTTTTTTTGAAATGAAACTTTAGTTTGATCTTCTTTATGAACTTGGTGGCTAAACTAGTTATCTTTGTTGTTTTGAATGTTGGCTATGTGTCGTATTATGACTCCTCTCCAAGGTTGTATGAAGCAAACTTGGTGAGTGTGTACGAGGAAGTAGATGGAGGAGATGTAGAGGATGGGGGTATGTGAGGCTGTTATGCAGCTAGAACCCACTACTCACCTATGTGTGATGACTATCTCTTGGAGGCTAATCCCCTTACACAACAAGAGACAAGTCATTGTGGTCTTGTAAGGATGGTCTCACCTTTTGTGTGGCCTAACACCAGCAAACCACTAATTGTGATGTTGATATATATGAGATGGTTATATGTTCTTGGTTCATGGATTCTTCTATCATGGATTGGTATGCTTCTTTTCGGTGTCCTAATGGACCCTTGTGTGACCATATGTTGTAATTTCTGGTGTTGTTTGTATGTATATGTATTTTGCATGTTTAATTTTGGGTATGGTGCTTTATCTTTGAATTTCGTATGTTAATTATGCCCCATGGTTATGACTCCTTGATTGGATGGCGTGTATAGAATGCCTAGAAGAGGTAGATGTAGCATCAATCATCGAAACTCTACTTTTCAGAGTTTCCATGAGTATGATGCTGGGGATCACTTGGGTCCACTGTTATGTTCTACAATTGGGGAGATTCTCACACATATTGGCTCTAGTCAAGATGGTGGTCTTACGATTTATAGGGAAAGAGAAAGGAACCCTAGAAGAAATATTTTTGCTTTGGCAACACTTATGTTGAATGTTTTGAGGGCACGTTCTCCACCCAACAATCATTCTTGAAGGTTCAGGTTTTGGAAACTAGATGGTTGGTGTTCCGTTTGGTGAGGTGCACCTAGTAATCTTTGGGTTTCGGGGTGATCGTCTTATGCATAGTTGGATTCAGAGTTGTATACGAGCCCAACTCCATCGCCCCATTTAGTTAGCTCAGAGCACTCAAGGTGCAATAGGTAGAGATACAGGATGTCACAATTGTGGCCAACAGGGTCACTTAGCGAGACAATGTTCTCAAAGGAACACACTTGGAATCCGTCAGAGATCGGCAAGTACTGAGCCAACAAGGAATGATGCAGGAAGGAATTGTGGAATTAGTGCAGCGGTTGATCATCGTCGGATAGAGAATCAAAGTACAGATGTGGAGATTACTAGAAGTGGACAAGCAGCTGTTTCAGGAGCTCATACAAATTTTGCGATACAAGAAGCCGAGGAAGTGCCTTCAGTGTTGTTTCCTTTGCTTTGATTCTTGTTATATTAGAATAGGTTTTTTGAGACTATGTGATTGTTTATTTTGACAATGTATTTGGTTTTGAGGATTATAACTTTGAATATTGTTATGTTATGTTGGTGTGTGTAGTGGTTCAGTGTTGGTACCATGGATTATGTGGGTTTTGTGAATTTTCGTACTGAGAGTTTTTGCAAGCTTCCAGGAGTAAGCTTGACCCTTGGGAGGGAGAATGTAACACCCCTCTATTTTTCTCTTATGTTAGATTAAGATGCTTTGTTATTTTATTATTTCTTATTGAGCAATATGAACTATGTGTGTTATGAGATGTAGTTTCCTTGATGTTATACTTAACATGCTTTGGTTAAAATAATGTTGGTTTATTATGACATGATTATTGCTTGAGTTTTATTAATGATGGAAGTGTCAGTTTGGTGATACTGTATTGGTGAAGGGGACATGATTGCATCACTCATTTGCGAGCGTCCTGTGATTATGTGATTTCCTCTTCACGGCATATTTTATAATGATTTTATATGCATGTGCTATTGATGCCTTGGATTCAAGTTTGCAGGTACATGACATCGACTCCACCTGGCTTCATAGGTTTGAGCGTGTTGACCCAATGGTATGATGATTGGGAGATAGTAGCTAGGTTACCTATGTTAGTTCTACACCCTAGCCATAGTGTGTCCTCAGTTGAGTCTGTTGTGTCTTCGGTGCTTGTTTTAATATTATTTAATTCGGAAGGGCTCTTGTTTATGGAAATAAATGCTTAGAGTTATTGCTTTAAATAGTGTTGATATTTATTTAAATTAAAATTATACATTGTGATAGAAGTTTTTATTTAAGTTGATTAATTAAATTTGATTTATTCAATTAATTAAATTTAATCCAATGGGTTGAATTTATTTATTAAATAGTTAAAATTAATTAATTAAATAGGTTGTTGAGAAATTAAATGAAAAAGGGAAATTAATTTAATTGTAAATTGTAAATTTTAATTAGTATTAATTAATTTCAATATGGAATTAAATTAGTATTTGGAATTATTAAAATAAATGGAAATTAATTCATCTTGGAATTTAAATTTGAACTAGAAGTTTTTAAATTTATGTTGAAATTAAATTAGTATTTGGAATTAAATGGTAATTAGAAATTATTTGAACATGCAAAAGGTTTTGAGAAAATATTTGATTGTTGAAAAGATATTTTGATTGTGACATGTGTGTGAGAAGAATTGATTATTTACTCTTGGTTGAGATATTATTTTTGGGAGGAATTCAATTGGAAAAAAGGGAGAGAATTTTTCTCCTAGGAGATTTTTGGAGAGGAAAAGATATTATTTTTTGAAAATATGTTTTTGGTTGAAAATTGATGAAAACAACAAAGGGGGTTTTTCAAGAATTTTGTGGGTTTTCTGTATTTTTACATCTTCCTGGAAGTGGTGGTTTTGGGGAGAAGCTTTGGAAATTGATCTCAGAAGGGGAGGCTCTACTTCAAATTTCTTTTCTTCAAGCTTCAGGAAAACAGGTTCCTTCAAGCTATAATTTATTTATTTTAATTGTTGAGAAAGATTGTCTGTACAATTTTGTAGAAGCTTTGCTTAAATGGTTTAAATGAAATTGAAAGATTGCCTGTACAAGAAGTTTATTTTATGTTTTGGTTGTAGAAGCTTTAAATTTGTTTTCAAAATTTGTAAGTTTTCATTATTGTTGAATTGTTGTGAAAAAAAAACCTCAGAGGAAAACAATCGGTGATTTAGGAATTTCATTTTTAGTTGTAATACCCTCTCTGCAAATTTAGAGAAAAGGGCGTTTTTGAATCTTCTAGATTTGTTTAAATTTTATTGAGGAAATTTGTGTAATTTGATTGAAATTGAAAACCTTTCATAAAATTGAGAAAAGGATTATTGTATTTGTGAAAATTTCTCTGAAGAAAAATTGATTGTCCAGTTAAAAAGTTGCCTGTAAATGCTTTCTTGAATAATTTTTCTTGAATTTAATCTATTATGGAATTCAATAAATATAATATATATACATACATATGTGTATATATATTGTTGTATATATGTATACATGTCTATATACATATAATATATATGTATATTGTATTTTGGATTTTTAATTTTATTAATAAAATATCATCGTTCGTATGGCATCCTCTGTTCAAGGTTTATTTAACCAAAATTTTGATTTATTTTTCCACCAGATTGTTTTTTTGTTGGGGTTTTATGATAGTTGGGAGACTTGGGAGGCGATACCTCCACTACCGCCCCATGAGGGGACGACTGTGGAGGGAGACCTCCGCAACCCCTCCTCACTCTGCCAAGGCCACGCCCAAGGGTTTGGGGCTCGACTGTGCCTTAGCATAACTGCCTCCCCAAACACTTGGGGTTCCTTGCATACATAATGGAAATGGCATATGAAGTAATCTGCAGTTGGAATAAGATTTGATCGTCGAATTTTCAACTTTTAATGGATTTTGATTTTGCTGGCATTTAATATAATTTAAATATATATATATATATATTTATAAATATATATGATTTTTTTTTATATATTTGGTTTATAGAATATCAATAAAATATATATTTAAAGAATATATATATATATATCATAAATAGATGTATATATAGTTATATGCTAAAATATAATTATGTATGTATATATTATGAATATATGTTAAATATATATTGTTGTTTTTAGTTTTAAATGAAGAGATAATTAATGTTATGGAAATTTATTAATTATATGTATATTTTCTCTTAATGTAATATATAAAAAAAAAGGTTGCATGCATTTTTATTCAAATAGAGGAAATTGATGTTTTTATAATTGTAATTGTGGAAAGAGATATTTAATTATATAATGTAATATTTTGTAGGAACCGATGTTTTATCATCTAAAATTGAGGAAATTGTTATTTTAATCAAAAATAGTTAGGGAATTGGATTATTAGATAAAAGTAGAATTCTCTTTTTGAGAGTAAGAGAGACTTCTTAAAATAAATTCGTTGATTTTTGTATTGTTATTTTAATAGGATGGATGCATGCACTTAATGTATGATTAGAATAAGTTAATTGCATGATTTATTCTATTATGGAGAAATAGATATTGTATTAAGTGAAATTGTGGATATAGGTGTATTATTTAAATAATGTAGTTCGTTTGAGGAAATAGATGTTATTATTTTTTTAAATTGAAGAATTCTTATATTGAAGATATTTTTTTAGTTTAAATAGGCATTGGATTAGATGCATGCAATTGCATGTATTAGGTGAAATTAAAATAATGTGTTCTTGAAAAAGAGAAAATCATAATTTATTTAATTGATGTAAATCATTTGAAGAAATAGATATTTTATTAAGTTTAAATGTGAGGGAATTGGAATAATAAATGGAATGATCTTTTTATAGTTGCATAAGTTAAATTAAAATATTTGAAGTGTTGGTTAGTTAATTAGTTGAATTTTCTCCTTCGTCTCTATAAGGGTTCTTATTAAATTAGAGGAAATTGAGTAACTTGACTTATTATTCCTTCTTATCAAGTTGAATATGAATGAATTTAGTAAATCCAAATCTTAGATTAAATTTTCATGTTGATTGCTTATGTGGTGCTTCTATTTGCATTTAGAGGAAATTAATATTTAACTAAGTGTATTGCGGGAATAAGTATTTAAAGAATATATTCAATGCGTTAGTAAAATCAAAGGTTTAATTAATTAGTTAAATTGGGATAAATGAGTGGTGTGAATTGTTATAAGTCATTTTGTTGATTGAATGCAAGGGTGTGATAAACTAGAATGTTGTAAACATTAAACTATTATTCCTTTATGATGTGATTGAGATATCTTCTTTGGTATTTAGGGGTAATTAAAAATAGGTATTAGATAAGTTCTTGTGAGTCTTCCTATTGGAGTATGTTATTTGAGAGTTATCATTTCATGGTTTTGTCTTGTGTATTTCTCTATGGTAGTAAGGTTGTTGTTCAGTGAGTCACCTGGTTTGCATGAACGTGGAATGGTCTGATCTTCTTTGAATGAATTGTTGGATATTTTGTAGCTCCTTAGTTTGGAGTGGTGATGACTCATATGATAACCAGAGGAGGGTGAAGCTCAATAGGGGCCGAGATCTGCAATGATCTGTCGGGTAACTCATGTATTTTGAGTGGCTTTCTCCTAGGTTAGTAGTATGTTTAGGCTACTGGTGAGTTAGTTTGTTATATCTTGTTAGAAATATAATCGTCGAGTACTGTTGTACTTATGGTAGTTTTGTTTAGAGTTGAGTCAACCTATGACTAGGGGTTGTAGGGATTGTCCTTGTATCCGTGTTACTGTCTCCTACCATGGGGGGTGGGCCTTCGGGTACCACTTGGTTGGGAGGAACATGCGACCTACACCATTGGGTCCCCTTTTGATTTGTAGTTTGCATTGCGATATTTGTTAGTGGAGAGCTCGCAGTGGCTTCATTCATTAGATTAAGCTTTCTTTTTACTTCAATATAGCTATTGTTATTCTTATTCCCCTCATTTGTTTAGGAGGAGGAATCTTGATATTGTAATAGTTAGGTTTGATCTACCTCATTCCACGAATGAGTATTGTAATCTACTTTTAAGTTAATGTTATTTGAAGCTTCTTATTCTATTCTATGTGCTTGTATCTTTAATGCTTATAAGTATGTGAACTTAAATGTTTGGTTAATATTTTAATAAATGCTTTGTGTTCTAGTAGTGTGTATGTTTGGTTATCGATGTAATCTTGTCACGTTACCTTAGAGGTTGTTATGAAGTGTTGTGCATCTTCTTTATTAATAATGGACTTTTAAGAAAAAAAATTGTACGCTTCCGTGTGGTGTTGCAACTTCCTTTAGGATCTCATGGCGGGGCATTACAATATCCTAATAGATGAGAGAGCCAAATAAAATCACAAACAATGCATGTTTGCTAGGTTTTCACCATTTGTTTTATTGCACTTTCTGATTTTATGATTTTTTTTGTTATTACCAAGATGCCGTTTGCCAGGTTTTCATCAAGGCAATGTTTTTTTTTTTTTTCGGACTTTTTATATTGTTTTTGATTTTTTCTCAGGTGTAGAACCTTTTCAGATGAATTCTATTGGTTGGGTCTTCAAACAAGTCCCCTTCTACTGTTGACAACTAATATTCCCCTCATCCGTATGTTGTAACGATAACGAACGGACCCAACCAATTTGGTTCAAACTTGCCTTTCTTTTCCCGATCTTGTTGATTTTGAGGGTTTTCTCTGAGAACCAAATCACCCATTTGGAAATTTCATGGTTTGACTTTGTGATTGTAGCTACGGGACATAATTTTTTGATATCCCTTCAAGTGATTAACCGTAGTTTTACGTCATTCATCAAGTAGTTATAGCTCTTGTAATGTTGATACCTTGTAGTCTTCATCATTGATTAGCCCTTTAAGTGATACTCGAAGTGAGGGAATCTCAACTTCCATTGGTAGAATAGCCTCTGCTCCATAGACCAATGCATAAGGAGTAGCACTTGTCGGTGTGTGAATGCTGGATTCAATTGGACATGCCAATCATGACCTCCTTCATTCACTATTTTCTTCAAAATCTTTAGAATTATTTTGTTTGAAGCTTCGGCTTGACCATTCCATTGTGGATAATAAGGTGTAGAGAACCTATGTTGGATGCGAAATCTTTAACATAGTTCATCAAAATCCTAATTTTTAAAGGGTCTACCATTGTCTGTGATAATGGAGTTAGGAATGCCATATCTGTAAATGATGTAATTCAAGATGAATGAAGAGATTTGTTTTCCCGTAATAGTTGTTAGAGGAACAACTTTGATCCACTTAATGAAATACTCAGTGGCTGTAATGATACATTTATGTCCATTGAAGATGATGGATGTATCTTGCCAACTAAGTCCAATCCCCACTAAGCAAAAGGCCATGTTGTGGTGAAGGGTTGTAATTCCTCAGCAGGAGCATGAATGAGATTCCCATGAATCTGACATTTTGCATATTTCTTCACAAAGGCGAACGATTCATTCTGCATAGTTGGCCAGTAGTACCCTAATCTTACAAGTTTCTTTGCTAAGGTTAGTCCACTTGAATGTGTCCCAGAAATTCCACCATGGACCTCTTGCAAGGCCTTTTCTGATTCATTGCGTTAAAGACATCTAAGGAGGGTACCATCCAAACCACGCTAGTATAAGACGTCAGCAATTAAGGTGTAACTAGATGATTGATGAATGAAATTTCATTTTTGTTTCCTAGACAAGCTTAAGGGTAAAGTAGTATCTTTTAGATAAGTATAAATTTGGCCATATAAGGAAGAGTCAGAACTCGTCAGATGGCAAATGATTTTTGTTTCAGGATTGTCATGGGTGGGAGAAAACAATTGGTCCACCAGGAAATCATACCATTTTTTATTCTCTGTCAATTGGAGTAGAGAGGTGATTATAGCCACAATGTCTGCTACTTTGTTATCAATGCGCAGAATCTGTATGACCTTGATATTAATAAAATATTTCTTGAGATCTTCCACCATTCTTTTGTAAGGTATCAACTTGTCATCTTTAGTGTGATATTCATCATTGATTTGGTTTATAACAAGTTGTGAATCACCAAATACTTGAAGTTCTATGATTTTCTAGTCTACTACAATTCTCATGCCAATTATTAATGCCTCATACTCAGCTATGCTAATTGTGCAAGGAAACATTAGCCGATAAGATTTTGGGATTGTATGTCCTTGAGGTGTAATAAAAAGAATTCCTACTATCGAACCATGTTGAGTGTAAGAACCATCAAAGTAGAGTGACGAGGATTGTTGGATATCTACTATGAATACATCGGTATCAGGAAAATCAACATGTATGGGGTGTTCCACTGGCATTGGTGCTTTTGCTAATTGATCTAAAATTACTTGTCCCTTTATAGCTTTTCAATCCACATATTGAATATCAAACTCACTTAAGATCATAACCCATTTAGCTAGCCTGTCAGTTAAGGTTGCCTTACTTAAAAGATATTTGAGTGGGTCAATCTTAGCCACAAGCTTTACTGTATGAATTAGCATGTAGTGTCGTAACTTTTGAGAAGTGAAAACCACTGCTAAACAAGCTTTTTCAATGAAGGTATAATTTAGCTCGTGACTCATTAAGGTTTGACTGATGTAATAAAATGGCTCGTTCTTTTCCTGAATTGTCTTCTTGTGCCAATAACGCTCCTAAAGATACTTTAGTGGCACCAATATATAATATGAGAGGTGCACCTTATACTGGTGGAATCAACACTAGTCGATTCATGAGATATTTCTTTATCTGATCAAATGTTGCTTCACATTTGTACTCCCACTTGAATGGAACATTCTTGTGCAAGAGATGTGTAAATGTTAAACTTTTATCTACCAGTTGAGAAATGAATCTTCAAATGGATTCTAACCATCCTTGTAAAGAGCATAGTTGACTAATGTTCCCTGGTGGTGGCATATCAAGAATTTCTTGTACCTTAACCGGATCCACTTCAATTCCCTTTTTTGACACAATGTATCCCAATAACTTTCTAGATTTCACTTCAAAGACTCATTTCTTTGGATTAAGTCTTACTTTGAATTGTTCCATTCTTTTGAAAATTTTAGATAAGATATCGATGTGTCCTTCTCTAGTAGTAGACTTGGCAAGAAGATCATCAACATAATCCTCCATGAATGTATGCATCATATCATGAAAAATCATTGTCATTGCTCATTGGTACGTAGCTCCTGCATTTATCAATCCAAATGGCATTACATTCCAGAAATAGGTACCCCAAGGACATGTAAATGTTGTTTATCCTGATCTTCTGGTGCAATCTTTATCTGGTTGTATCCTGAAAATCTATCCGTCAATGAGTACATTGCATGTCCGACAGTTAAATCCACAATCATATCAATTTGGTAAGGGAAAGTCATCTTTAGGACATGCTTTGTTCAAATCCCTGAAATCCATGCAAACTCTGATCCTTTTGTCTGGCTTTGAAATAGACACAATATTGGAGATCCATTCTGCATAATCTATGGATCGGATGAATCCAATGTCTATAAGTTTCTTTAATTCCTCTTTAACCATCAACGCAACATGTGGATGCATTTTTCTGAGTTTCTGTTTTATAGGCTTTCCCCCAGTGTAATAGATAGATGATGCATGATGAGATCTGGATCCAATCCAGGCATATCTATGTATGACCATGCAGAACTGATTTGATTATCCTTGAGAAATTCTGTGAATTTAGGTACTTCTTCATCTGTCAGAGATGTAGCCAATTGTAAAACTTTAGGCTTTTCCATAGTACCTATATTGAGTGCCTCTATTGGTTCAATTAGAATGTAAGATATTTCCTAATAATACTCCAGAAGTGTGTCAAGTTTCCAATCCTCTGGCGCCTTTGAAAGGTTTTCACCATTGGATACGCTTTTCATTTTCCTCTTTTCTTGATCTAACACTACCTTTGTTAGGTTTTCACTATTAGATATTTCTTTTATTTTTATTTTTTCTTGATCTAACACTACCTTTGTTAGGTTTCCACCATTAGATCTTTCTTTTATATTATTTATTTCATAGCTGAGAAACTTGGCACTTTCCTGTTGAAAACTCTGATCTTGCGATTCTCCAGTGGAACTTGTTTTGGGATGGGATGAACAAAGAAAGTTTATTATGGTTTCATCCTTTGAAAAGGTTTGAACATCAATGGGTTCAATTTGTTCCCAATCAATGATTTCAAGATGAACCAAAGATAATGGATCATTAGGATGAGTAAGGTCATTGGTTGTGAGGGCATGATGTTATTGTCAACATTATTATGGGAGAAGTCTAAGATGGTATCTTCCTCAAAATGATCTATCTCACTTTGAATCGAATTGGTCTCACTAGATTCATGACTGATTTGTAAGACATAATCAAGCGGAGGTATTGAGCTTTCTCCTTGTAAGAATGTAGGTGAGAATTTGTGTACGACATCCACCCTTTTCTCTGAGATGAAAGTATCATCTGAGAAGTCATCCCATTCATATTCATTTGAGTCTATTTTAGAATTATTTGCTTGAATTCTCAAAATTGATTCAGCTAATTCCTCATTTGATGGCCTTTGTGTTACTTTCTCCTTAGTATCCTCACCATATCCTAACCCAGACTTATCTTTTGGATGCATTGTTTTTAATTGGACAAGTTCAACAATACCTTCTTTCCTTTTACCTAGAGGGCCATTTACTTCATAACCCATCTGTTGTATGATAGCATAACCTTTTCCATATTGTTGTTTGGGTAACTTGACATGCTGTACAAATTCTTCTTCATCTTTATAGAGCCAACCAATAATAGCTCTATCTTCTCCTTCAGTTTCTTTGATAAACATCCCATTAAACTTGGTGATGGGGGCTAAAGTTGAGGCTAAAACTGCTGTAGCCTATTGTGTAGATGTTGAGGGTTGACCATGGGATCTTGGAGATAGGGGTAGGTTAGAGAGAGCTAAAGAATATTCTCCCACCCTATTATCTTTCAATTTTAACTTGGTGCCAAAATTTCATATCATTTCTTGCGCTTATTCTTTGTTTTTGGAGGTAGAGATGACCAAGGCCTCTCTATTATGTGGGACAAATGTGTCCTGAGTTTCTCTTAGGTTAGAACAAGTTCAACTGCTAATGTGATTAGTGGGTATTATTATTTCCTATTCATCATAGGGAAATTTCAAACATTGATGATAAGTAGACTAAGCAACTTGCATATCATGAATCCATGGATGACCCAATAGTATGTTCTAGGTTAGGTCCCAATCGACAACTTGACAAAAGGTACTCTTCACAATAGGTCCCACTCCGATTGGTAACATGATGAGACCTTTGGAATTCCTTTCCTCATCATCATAGGCTTTGATTGTAATTTTCCTTCGTGGGTCTATAGAGTCTGTTGAATATCCCAAAGCTAGGACCAATTTCAAAGTACAAATATTTGATCCGGCTCCCCCATCTATAAGAACATGTCTAATGTGAGCTTTGTGAACCATGACTTCTAAATAGAGTGATGAATTATGCAGATGGGTTATGGATGAATCATATTTTTCAGAAAAAGATAAACATGTGTAGGAGGACAAGTGTCCCACCATGGCTTGAAATTTATCGATATCCAGATCGGGAGATATAGTTGTATCAACAAGGGCCTTTTCTAGAATGTCCTTATGTGCTGCTGATGACTTTAAAAGTTCCAAGATAGAAATTTGGGCTGATGTTTTTCGTAGTTGATCAACCAAATTGTATTGACTTGGAGGGGTAATTGCTGCTTTAGATGAGCTACCTTTGACAATGATCTTGGCTTGTCCCCTTGTTGTAACATTGACCTCTCGATATTCTTGCTTACCTTTGATTCGGATAGCGTTGATTTGAGGATTGTCAGTATAGATATGATTGATAATAATGTCATGGATGTTATTAACATTCTTGCCCTTGCCATTCAAGGATTCCCCTTTGTGATAATTAGGGAGCAGATTCTTGAATGCTTGATGGTCATTATTGACATTATGTTCCTCAATGGTGATGGTATGATTATCAATCAAATCTTGAACAATATTCTTTAACCCTTGGAAATTTTTTGTCTTATGACCTTTACACCTATGATAATCATAGAAGTGTGAGTCATTCCACGATGGTGGTTTAACTTGAGGTTCATAGTCTCTTTGTGGTGGCAATGTAATAGCATTTTGATTCAATAATTCTTTGAGAATGGATTCCAAAGGTTGGCCCAAGGGAGTGAAACTTCGTCGACCTGAAAAATATGATGGTCTAGGCACATTTGAATTTTGATTATTGTCAAAATTATTTCCACAAGCGTTAGTTGTGTTTCCTTGATTAGAAACATTGCCTTGGGTGCTATAATTTCCAGTATTATTGTTACGTTGAACACCTGACACGTTAAGGACGGCGGGCTTCGTATTCATGTTGTTGGCACCTACTACCCCATCATTCACCATATTTTTATTTCGAGTCCAAAATCATGACTTGTCATTGTCGTTATTATGGTTATTGCTGTTGTTCTTCTTGTACGAATTTGAACCCTCTTTATCAATTTTTAGAACTCCATGCTTGATCAATGCACCTTCAATACTAATTGCATTTTCAATCAATATTTTAAATGATTGGGGACAGTGAAGGTTTAGTCTGTAACTCATTTCTTGATTAAGACTATCGATGAAGATCTCCATCTCTTCCTTTTCAGGAACAAGCCGAGAGTATCTAGCAAACACTCTTCTCCATCTTTGCAAAAATGTAGTGAAAGATTCCCCTACTTTGTGTTTTATCTTACAAAGATCAAGCATGGTTATCTGGTGTTGAATGTTGTAAGAGTATTGTGGTATAAATTTATTTATCAAATCTTTAAAGGTTTTGATGGGGGGAGTGATCTTTGAAAGCCACTCCATGGATTGTCCACCCATACTTCGTGGAAACAATTGCATTAGGTAGGTATCTTCATGAGAGACTCATATTTCAAAAATCCCTTACGTGCTCAATGAGGTCCGTTTTCCCATTATACCTATCAAACTTAGGGATTTTGTAATGTTTCAGAAAAGGAATCATTTGAAGATGTCTATCGAATGGATAAGGACATATTTCCTCCAAAAAATACTTCTTTGTGGCTCCCCCTTGCATTTCTTTTATTTTCCCTTGTAATTCCTTAATTTGTTGAGTAAGGGCACTAAAATCGTTAAGAGGAGTTTTAGGATTTTCTTTAATCCCTTCTGTGTCAAAATCGTTAGGTATCTTAGCTCCTTGAATAGATAAAGTGAGAAAGTATCTTTCCTTGTTTCTTTCTAAAATCCTTTCCATAAGAGTATGGAATTGAGGATCCTGCTCTGCTTCTTGAAGTTTTTCTTCCGTTAATTACTCAGTATTTGAAGTGTTAAAGGGGTTTTCCTCCCTCTCACTATTATCACCCATTTTGCTCACTGTACTTTCATCTTTTTCTATGTGCTTTCCATATCTTGTGGTAATAGGCATAAGCTTTGCTCAAATTCTACTAACTTTGATCAAAGATATGAAATAGTGCAATGGTGATGTAATTCAGGATAGAATGAAGATTCTATGACTTAAAAGATTTTTAATCTCTAGCTCGTGATTCCCTGAGTGAAAGGATGAAAGTCTTGTTTGCGGGAATTAAACCAAAGATAAAAAATAAAGATGATTTTTCACTTTGTGAAATTTGATCTTAGCTTTGTAGAAAGATGAATTTAATGGATGCATAATGTGCTTGAGTTCTCTATTGCAGAATTTGATTTGGATGAGTAGCGTATGTGATAACAGGCTGAGAATATAAGAAGGATGAATACGCTCACTATGGTTATGCCTTTGAGAAAGGTCTCTTCTTTGAAAGAAAGCTCTTGAGTATAATGGTTCTACAGCATAATCGTAAGTGAAACCTCTAATATAGTCATGATATCGATGAATAAAGGTTTTGTGTTCAAGCAGGACATTTCGACTTTGATATAGAAATTTCCTCTTCTTCAACACTTTCTTATAACTGAGACTTCTTAGGCTTTCTGATCTTTCTTTCTAAGGACTTCTTAGCAAATGTTGTAGATTTCAAAACTTTGAACATGGGAAAGACTAGACCTATAAAACTTGATTTTTGAAAGTAAAAAAAAAAATCATCTAGGCTCAAAAAAATAGATGCACCAAAACAAAAATTGAATGCACTAAAATAGAGCACAGATGCGCCGAAGCAGAACACAGATGCACCAAAATAGAGTAGAGATGTACCGAAATAGAACATCGATGCACTGAAATAGAACACAGATGCGCTAAAATAGAGCACAAATGTGCCGAAAAACAACACAAATGCGCTGAAATAGAGCACAAATGCGCTAAAACAGAGCACAAATGCTCTAAAACAAAGCACATATGCACCAAAACAGAGCACAGATGCGTTGAAACAAAAATGGGATGTGCTAAATTACTTTTGAGAATGACATGTTTTGATAGTTTGATAAAATTTTCTTATTTTGGATGATATTAATCTGATTTAAATGTGAAAAACACAACATAGAAGCAGACAGTTGTTTTGTTAATCCTAAAATCTAAACAAAGAGTGTATGTTCTTGAGATTTCCATAGGTTTTAAACAAGATAATCACTTCAGTCAGACTCACTCTTAATTTTTCAAATAGGTCATCATAGTAATCACAACCCACAGCTTAAAATCGCGTCGACTCACACAGCCTTGTCACCCCTAGAGGGCGCCCATGTTTTTGTCTTTTCCTGGTGCATACTCAAAGTGACGAAAGTGGATATCGAATCCCTTGAGCAAACAATCCATGGCAACTATATGGTGAGTGTCATGGGGGAAAATTCTTCCCTCCCTTTGCACCATGATTAAGATGACGTTTGGATAGTGACATGGTTGGCTTTCTACACTATGGTTCGTAGTAAGGGTATCCGTTCAGTGTGGAAAATAGATATACTCCCTCGAGAGACCTCCCAACCTTTAGAACAAAGGTTTTGGGAATGGTTATCCTATGCACTACTGTCAAGTTGGATTTTCATCAACAACTTGCTTTTGATTAAAGTGGGTTGGAAACCTTGGCTTTAGGTGTTCCCACTTAGGTCGTTCCTCTTGGGTGAGTACTTTTTCCCACAAGAGTAGGCCTTCTAAAGGATGTAACAAAGCATTAAATTGCAGAAAATAAAAGGTAAGTCTAGTGTTCTGACCACCCAATTAAGGGGAGAGCATAAACCTATTACCCACAATCACAGCAAACAATAATGGTTCAATTTTAAATCCCCAAATTGACAAATTCTCTATTCTAAGTGAAGATGTTGCTTCACTAAAAACATGGGATTCATTTTAACCAAAAGAAAATTTATGTTTGGTGACTATCCTAGGATTGGTTAATTTAGATTTAAATGTATACCCTAGGATTGGTTCATTTTGTTAAAAATAACATTTGGAAAATCCTGTCCGTAGATTGCATCAGAATTTAAAAAATTTACAACTGTATGCGCTGAATAAGGTCATCTATGCACCAAAACAGGTCATGTATGCACCAAAAGAACTCCCAGGGATGCGCCAAAATAGAGTGTTTATGCACCGAAATAGGTCATGGATGAGCTGAAACAGGTCATGTATGCACCGAAAGATCTCACCAATGTGCCGACACCGAACCGAGACTCGTATGTACCAAAACACGATTTTTGTCCGTCACCTGCTAGAAAAATCTGCAAAAAAGAAAAATTAAATGCAGGGCATCAGAAATGTGTACGTTAGAAAGTGTAAATCAAATTGAATCTAAACTAATACACCAATGAAACATTAGATTGAAGAAAATAATTAAAGAAACCAAAATGCAAACTCTAAAACACAAGCAACTCCTTCAAATTCGTCCCATTGTCCTCTATCTCCAAGGATTCATTTCAAGATGCTTGCTCTCAGTGTTTTAAAACAACAACTTGTAGAATGACAGCTTGAGAGAATGAGATTAATAAAAATGCATATGCATTTGCTAAAAGATTAAGCTATTTAAAATGCTAATTAAATGCTAGAAATGCTAGAATGCGACTATAATAACTACGCATGAAAATCTAAGATTTGAGGTCCTTTTCAACTTATAAGAGGGCTGTATTTATAGATTTTTGAAGGTAGGAATTCAATTGGCCAAGATCGACGATTGAGTTCAAACCTGTTAAAATGAACGGTGAGAGATCGAGAATTCGAAAAGAAGATGGAATTTTAAGAGATGGAAGGAGAATGAAGAGACAATTGAAAGGTGTCTCTCATAATTAAATAAATAAATATTTAATTATGTGTGAGAAATGAAAATGCTTTGATTAAATATTGAAAATATTTAATTATGTGAGAAGAGAAAAAACATTTTAATTAAATATTTGAAAATATTTAATCTTGTGAGAAGAGTGAGAATTTTAGGAAATGTTTTAATTAAATATCGAAAATATTTAATTAAATGTGGAATGAAGAATATTATTTAAATTTAGAATTTAAACTTGTGATACTTAAATAAATAAATTGTGAAATCTATTTAATTAATTAAGAGGAAGGTAGCATTAATTAAATGAACTTATTTATTTAATTAAATCAGAATAATTGGAAAATGAACAATATAAATAAATAATTAAATTTATTTATATGTAGATGACTTAAGAACATTAATTAAATAATTCATATTTAATTGATTAATAGGTTTGGTTAACTGTGGCCATTTTTAGATGTGTACAGTTTGGAACGACTGAGGTTGCAAATCCTTTTTTCTAGGGTAACACCCCATCTCTTCCCCCATTTCCATTCATGAACATGTTACCTCTCGAATTGGGTTTTCCTCCTCTCAACATTGATAGTTTCTCGAAACTAGGAAACGTGAACATCACATCAGGTTCCCTTTTCTTGCCCACAACATCACAACAGCAAGTGGTGAAAATTCAAGCCACTACATCAGTTGGTCCTCAAATATCCCAAAGCATACCATCTCAAGGGCCAAACATCTCAACCACCCCGCCAACAACCCAAGTCCCAATCATCACCATGATCACTTCACTAGTCACAATGGTCGGCATGATTCCCATTACACCCCCAATCCCACCAAAATCTAGCATGACAAAATCATTCACCACTCTAATCCAAACCCTTAAAAAGGCCAACCAAGAGAGAGTACTCCAGCAAAAGCAACAAGCACAAGCGCAAGCTCAAGAAAAAGCGCAAGCACAAGCACAATCACAAGCCTTAGCATGAGCTCAAGCTCAAGGACAAGCCGAGCAATAGGCACAAGACCAATACCAAGCGTAATTGCAAGCGATCAATCTGCAAGCATACCAACAAGCCCTGCAAGACTTTCAGGCATATCAACAAGCTAAACAACAAGGTTTCTTGGCACAACAACAACTCAATCAACAACAAGCTTTATTGGCACAACAACAGCTAGACCAACAACAAGCTTTAGTAGAACAATAGCAGATTGATCAACAACAGGCTTCATGGGAACAATAGCAGATGGACCAACAACAAGCGTTGTTGGAACAACAACAAGCGTTGTTGGAACAACAACAACAAGATCAACAACAAGCGTTGTTGATGCAAATGTAGGCATACCAACAGGATTTGAATGCACAACAGAGCTTGTAGAAAATGACCAGTAGTACTCTTCCCACCCATCAAACACCTCACAACTCCTTCATTCCACCTCCCAACCCAAGCAAGGATGTCGCAACACAAATCAAACTGCTTTTGCAACAAGTGTTGGACTTACAAGTAGGAAAAACCATTAGAAAACTAGACAATTTGTGCCCTTACCCTTTCGACAAAAGTATCACCATGATACCATTCCCAAAGGGATTCGAGATCTCCAAATTTGAGAAGTACAATGAAATGGTTAACCCTAAAAGCCATGTTAGGGAATTTCAGGTGCATTGCATGGAGGGCACATACAATGAAATGTATCTAATGTGACTCTTCCCTCATAGTCTGACTTGTCTAGCCATGGAATGGTTTTCTCACCTACCCAGGGGCATTAAAACATTTGAGGAAATCATGGAAGCCTTCCTTAAGAATTATGCTTTCAATATGGGTGTGGATGTTAGTTTGGAAGAACTATCTACACTAAAATAGAGAAAAGGGGACCTATTCGCATCCTTCTTGCAAAGATGGCCATCCAATGCCAATCAGAGAAAGTGGACCATGCCAGAAGAACAACAAGTTTGCACCATCATAGCCAATGTAGATGAAAAATTGGCATTCTACTTGAAAATACAGTTCATCACTTCATATGACCAACTTATCCCAAACGCGCTCACCATCGAAAGAGCCCTTACTGCACGAGGAGGCGCACCAACATTCACTCCACTATAGAATAAATACCCGTCTGACAACTACAATGATAAACCTTGAACTTGGTTGAGGAATAAAAATATCATGAACAATAGTGTGGTTGATGCTAAAGTGGTCATTAGTGCCCCTAAGCAAAATACCCAAACCCATCATCAACCACAAAATCCCAATCGCAACAATGTGTAAACTTATGTGGTAGTAGCACAACAACAACCAACTCCCACCAACCAAATTAAAAAACTTGGGTAATCAAGGAGGACCACCTCCTCAAGGAAAGTATCCCCCCAAAAGAAAGTTCATGGCTCTTGGTGAATCGATTGAGTCCATAATGAAGAAACTGGTCAAAGAAAATCTAATCAAGGTCTCTAACTTGGAGCAATATGTGGAATCCATCACCAAACCACCATGGTTTAACAAAAATATCCTTTGCGACTTTCAAAAAGTCAAAGGACATACCACTACCAATTGCATGAGGCTGAAAAACATCATCCAAGACCTCATTGAGGATAAGATCATCAATATCGAACAACCCGCCGGAAACCAAGACTTGAAAATACACATGAGTCCGATGCCAAACCACAACCAAGGGAAAAATCAAGGAAATAATCAAGGGAAAAATAAGGGCAAGCACAAGTATGATAGTGCTAATCTAGTGTATGAGGAGATAGTCGGGTGTGTTTATGAAATGCTCACGGTCATAAATGTCAAGGGAGCCAACCACGGTTATGGAGTCACCACACATGGAAAAAAGGTTACCATTGCCGGGGTACCAGCTAAGATCCCCATTTCTAATACAAAGGCCATTCCCTATGATTACAATGTCATTGACTAGCTAAAAAGAACTCCCACCCAAATCTCCATCATGGAACTATTGAAAATCTCCACTGCCCATAGGGAGATCCTTGATGAAGCACTAGTTGTGTCCACCATCTCTGCCACCCTTGACATAGAAAAATTATAGGCTATGGTGGGTAACATCATTACCCCAAATCTCATTACATTTTCGGACCAAGTCTTCCCACCGCAACCATCTCATAACCATGCACTCCATCTCCAAGTGCTAGTCCATAAAAAGAAATCCAAACGAGTCCTCATGGATGGAGGTGCAGGCCTTAACATCTATTCTCTAAATATCATAAAGAAATTGGGATTCGCTGAGGATTCATTAATAAGAACAAAAAAATCACAATGGGGACGTATGATGACCAAGAAAGAGTGTCTCAGGGCACTATCAAAATCCCCATCCAAGTGGGGCCAAAAACTATGGAAACCACCTGTTAGGTCTGCAACCTTGACCTACCATACAACATCCTCCTGGGATGCTCGTGGATACATGGAATGAAGGCAGTGGCCTCGACTTATCACCAATGCATCAAGTTCTCACATCAAAGTAAGGAGGTCACTATATATGGGGATACCGAACCTTTTTCCTACTACAAAAAGTTGGAAGCCAAGTTTTATAAGATCCCCCAAGTACCCAAAAATGATGAAGGACCATATACTTCATACATAGACATAGTCAACCTCGCTTCCACTTCTGTGATAGAGACACCCGCCATCCCCGACATATCCGAAATTGAAAAGATGAGCCAAGACAATGGATGTGGCAACTACAGAATGAAAAGAAACACATTTATTGTAAGAGAGTTACCACAATCTCCCAGGTTGCATGGACAACCCTAGCCAATTGTAACACCTATCCACACTATTAAAGCAGAACCTTCTAGATGAAAGACCTACTCCCACCCTGCCCATGAAGAAGACTAACACAAGGTTAGAAATGATGTCTGGTATGGGCTATAACATGAACGAAAGCCTTGGAAGAAACATTGATGGACGGTTGGAGCCCATCATTGTAAAAAGAAAAATGCGGAACCTTGGGCTTGGGTATACTCCTTTGAGTATAACTGTACGTGGTAGAGGTACTCCTAGATGGGAAGTTAGGTCCTCTCCTCAGGTAACAATAACCACACCTAGACTAC